>LPNX010644471.1:294943-313547 GCA_001517045.1 Pseudotsuga menziesii | reverse complement strand
TTGAGGAGACATTCCCCGAGTGTCCTTATCTTGCTCACTTTCCTTGCATTATGCATAGGTCTGTTCCTTGCGCTTGGAACTAGTTTCGCCTGCCTATGACACTTGTCTCCTCGCATTTAGAGCATTCTTTCTACTCTCCTTTGAGCTCGTTAAAAACAGTAAGGAGGCCGGGAGTTGACTTTTCCGGACTCGTTAAAACTTCACAGGAAAGATATTGAGTTTCTTTAGGCCCAGGTCTGACTCCTCAAAATAGAATTGATTGCCGAGTAAACTTGTCCATTCAGGCTCGTTAAAAATATGTGAATGGGCATCCACATTGGTGGTAGGTTATATCTTTCTCGGACCATGTGGAATAATACGAGAAAGGATCCCTCTCTTTTCTTTTGAATTGAGAAGAGTATTCTCAGGCATAGGTTTATCACTTTTCTGGACTTGAGGGACTAAACTTACGGAAAAGGAACCCCGATATGAGCTTAGTTTTCTCTTTTTTCGTGCTCTGGACCCAAACATGAAAAAGATTCCGAGTGTACTTTATGTCTTTGTCATGCTCGTTAAACCCTAAAGAACAAAGCATCGAGTTTATTGTTGTAAGCTCCATTTCTCATAATCAAATGGATATTTCCGAGTGATCTTGCCTTCCTTCACACTCGTAAAACTCAGGCTATATGTTGCTTTTGAAGGAGCGTTGGGTAGGTGGTAATTTAACCTTTTTCGGACCTTCCTGACTAAGTACGAAAAAGGTGCGCCTTTTCTTCTTCGGAAGTTAAGAGAGTTCTTCTTTGGTATGTTTTATACTTTTTCGGCCTCAGGAGACTAAATTGTACGAAAAAGGACCCCCCTGGAGTCTTCTTTGGCATTTTCAGACTCTCTAAACTATGAAAACACTGTCGAGCATGTACTGGTTCGGCTTCGTAAAATCCACGAATTAGTGTTTATCAAGCATTCTTCTTTCTTTTCTTCGAGCTTGCCAAAAATGAAGTGGTCTCGAGTTTTCTTTCTTGGACTCGTTAAACTTTTACAAGAAAGAGGGGATACTATCAAGCATTATTTTCCCATCTTTTTAAGCTTGTTAAAAAATGAAGAGGGAACCGAGTTTACTTTCCTGGACTCGTTAAAATTTAACAGGGAAGGTAAGGAAGAAGTTTTCTCTTGTTTTCAGTAATGGCAGCATGTCATCCTTGAACATAGCACTCTTTGCTTTCCGATATCCATGTTTCAGTGTCTACTTGTGTTCCGCTATCACTTTGAGTTTCTTACTCCTCCTCTTGTCCGTTATACCTGGGGAATCTGATCATGTCTCCTACATGACAGATAAGTCTAGTTGCTCTACCTATAAGTTATACGCTGCCTTGGGTCATCTCTGTGTTGTGCTCACTGTTCAAGGACTCTTCCCAAATGTCTGTTTTATAGCCTGATCCCATCATTGTTATATCTATTATCTATTTGTGTTTCCCTTCTTTTGCCCAGTTCCTAGTCACTCTTGTGATCCGTTGGAGGATCTGTTGCCTTCCTTATCACAGCATGGTTCCGTTTCAGCACTTCCTGATGACGAAGACCTAGAGTTTTGACGATGGTACCTCAGGACTCACTTTCATCATTGGTGAATTCCTTTGCTTCAGTTGTTGATTATCATCTATTGATTGACAAACTGTTGAATCCTTTCCATGTTTGACTTTAGCTCCCCTTATTCACATGGCTTGGATTGTACTGGTTCTTTGGGATCCTTTATGAAGACCTTAGTTCCTCTTTATGGACTAAGTTGCGCAAGATTATGTTCTGTTCCTATACACAGATTCCAGATCTTTGAAGACTCATTCTTGTATATTGTGGCTTCGATCCACCTTCGTAATATACATGGTGCTATATGATGTACTCAAATATTGTAAAGGAGCTAGTGTTCCAGTAAATTGAACATAGCATCCTCAGATGTAACTTTGTATATGACATTACTATGTATTTGTTTCAGGTACTCTCTCTGCTTCATTGGATTTTTGAGTTCTCCAAAGCTGATGTTTATAATGTATTTCAGCCATCGTTCCCCTCTGACCTCACACATTAGGGGGCATCTGTTATCCGCCTAAATGGCACCTCTCCGTCCGAGTGCCGACATTCCTCATGTTGGTACACAAAAGGACATCTATGGATTGAGGTTTTCCCAAGGTACTCTTGATGAACTTCTTATAATACATTCCTTCCCCATCCAGATGGTTACTTTGCCATTTTTACTATGTTGAGTTGTATTCGCGACTCTTTTTTTATACAACTCGTGAGTCATTCGCGAGTCCCGGTTGATGCAAGTCGCGAATCTATGTATTCGCGGGTTGCCCTTATGATAAGTCGCGAATCATTCGCGGGTTGCTCTACTACATACCCGCGAATGTGTGTCTTAACATTTAAACATAAAACACGCGTTAATTGGAGATTAGTTAACTCATTTAACTTCCTTAACTGCCACAACTTCCCCAAACTTCGAGAACTGCCTTATTTCACCCATATAAATACAAGCCTTGGGGAGGGTGGATTATATACACACTTGGAGAGCAAAGTTATGTTGGTGGAGTTTATACAGAAGTCTTTGGAGCAGTGGAACTCAGAATCCTTTGGTTGCAGAGGAGTCCTTGTCTCAGGCGTTGGGTTGTAATCTGAACTTCTTCATTATTGATAATAAAGAGAATCCTTCTTCCATATGTGTTTCATGTGTATTGGTTTGATAAATGTTTATGTTTATGCATCTTATATGTGATTTATCTAACATGTTTATATATATATGAATCATCTTGTATCTGGGAGATTGGCTCTTGACAGGTGAAAGAGGAGCAACCTTGGAGACTTTGGAGATGAAGTAGATCGGAAGAGGACTAGCAAGAATCAACCTTCGTTAATCAAGTAAGTCTTTCTCATCCTCCTATTTCCTTTACTGCACTTTAGAGTCAATTGTCTGCAAGTTGATTGAGTATGTTGGTAACCCCAGACCTATGGTTATTAGGTGTGTAATCCTGTACAACAACCATGTGATGTCAATTTGATTTGTTTTTACTGACAGTTCATTTAAGCATGGTTTTCATAATTTTTTTCACGACTTCAACTTGTCAGTCAACTTGAGGATAGTAAGAGGTATATAATTCATGCCTAAATACTAATAAGGTTGATAACTCCTCAAAAGTTTTGTGGAAATGTTTTCAATTGTCGGAAACTAATTTTTTAGGAACACCAATTCATGAGATGACGTGGTTGAAGAAGAAGTAGGCTACTGTAGGACCGGTGTAGTAAAAAGAACGCATTGCTTCAACCCATTTGGTGAAATAATCTATAGTGAGAACAATTTACTTATGTCCTTGGGATAATGTATGTTGACATTCCATGAAATCGATTCGTTGTTTTCAAAATGGTTCGGTTGTGATGATTGGGTGGAGTGAGGTGGGTGGGGTCCTTGCCTTGAAAGAAAAACTTGGGAATCTATACATCTTTTGACTGCATTTATACAATATTTAAATAGTAAGGGAAAAATTAACCAACACAAAGGATTTTTTGGGCAGTATCCAACATCGAAAAGTGGCCACCACAAGATCCATAGTGGTAATCATTGATGATTTATTCGACTTCTTCATGAGATAATCATCACCGTAGGATGGTGTCGATTCCTCATTGATACAAGACGTCTTTGAGAGGGAGGTATCTTGGGAATGTTTTGGAGATGTGATGACGATCGTTATGGGATAAATGGGGGGCACATTTTTATGTTCGAAGGCAAGTCAAGATGTCATTGTACCATGGATCATTGCTTGCTTGGCCAAAAACATGTTTGTCTATAGGATGATCATTTACATGCGTTCTTGTTGCGGTGGAAGATAAGTCTGCGATGATCTTGGTGAGGGACAAATCTTTCTTTCTTTTAGGAGTGAGGAACTTGAGATTAGATTATTAGAGAATGACAATCCAACTTGCAAACTTACCATTGATGAGCGTTCGACTAAGTATTTATTGCATGGGGTTGGATTCTTTGATCGCTATTGTTTTGCACAACCAAATATAGTGGTGCAATTTTTGCACTGAGAGGATGATTGCTAATGCTAACTCCTAATCATGGATGTAGCTGAGAGGTGGCCTGCCATTGTTTTGTTAATGTAGTAAATAATTTGTTCATTATGAACCTCACCATTCTGGACTATGACACTAGCGACTTTGCAAGATGATGTTGAGACATAGAGGATGAAATCCTTGTGAAGTTTGGGGGGAAGATAAGGGGAGCGGAAGCCAATGCTTGCATGAGTTCCTTAAAGGACAACTAGGATTGTTCATCCCATTATAAAGGGACATTCTTTCTAAGAAGATGAAGAAATCCATGTGATTGACTAATGTAGTCAGGGAAAAAATGCCAAAGTAAGTTGTCTTTACCTTGGATGCTTTGTAACTATTGTTGTGTTCTTAGAGGGAAAAGTTCAAGGATGGCTTGGAATTTTAATGGATCAACAATGATTTTTTTTTTAAAACAATGAGCCCTAATAGTCACATTGGTGTGACACAAAGTATGCACTTGAGGGGTTTCAATCGTATGTTGTACTTGCAAATTATTAGGAAGATGGTGCATAAATCGGCAAGGCAATCACTTCTTTTCTTGGAGTTGACAGTCAAGTCATCAAGAAAGTCCAAGCTGATACATGCTAGGTCAATAAAAACATATGACATGGCTTGGTATAATGTAGCACTGATGTTCTTTAAACCTAAAGGAATGAAACGGTATGTGAATGTTTCCCATGGTGTTGTGAACGCCGTCTTGTATTGATCCTAGGGGAAAATGCGTATTCGGTTATAGCTCGATAAACCATCCATGAAGGAAATAATTTCACGAATGACACATAAGTCAACTATGTGATCGATCATGGTGTGGGGAAGTCATATTTGGGACAAGCCTGATTGAGATCATGAAAGTAAATGCATAGTCATATAATAGCTTGCTTCTTGTTTACGGCTACAAGGTTGGATACCCATGACATGTAAGCAATGGGAAAAATGAATCCACCTTGGTGGAGTTTCTCGATTTCAACTTTGATGGTTGGGGCCTTATATGGGTAAACATTTATTTTTCCTCACTAGGGAGGAATTCGACCGTGTGTTGATATGGTGTTCAACGATATAAGGATCAAGGGCCAACATTACAACATATGACTAGGAAAAAAATTCTCTAAACTCTTTAAATAGAGCCATATAATTAGAGACTTTGCAGCCAATAAGATGCACCTATTGATATATTCTCAATTATGCATATCTTTATAGAGATATTCACTTGGATGGTGAGTGAAATATTATCCATGTTTCCTTTTTTGAAAGCATTAGGGGTTGGGATAGGGTTTTTAAACCAATCGACATGGTTAGGGGGAATGAAATATTTTGATTCAATGGTGTGTTGCTGAGCCATATATAAGTTGGTAATTATTTCTTATGGGGAGAAAGATGACCTATAGTGGAGTTAAACCCAAGGCTATTCATAATCATTCAATGCCTTTAATATCCCCTCGTCTGAAGAGAAGGAGTGTTTATATAGGTTGTTAGGAGAGTTGGGCTTGTTAATGATTGAGGTGGGATATTTTGAACGAATCTCACCAGGAGTAAGTGAGCTTTTGCTGACATCAAGTGAGTGACGAGGTGCTTCTACCATTAGAAGTCAGATATCGTTAGGTAAAATAGAAATGGGTGATGATGGTATGTGAAGGTGTTGTTGCTGCAACTATTACCCCAAAAAAGTCTGCATTTTTTAAGGCCCCTCTTTAAAGTTTTAGCTTTTGTTATTTAGACCTTTTTTTCCCTATGAGATCCATCATTCTTGATTTGGTTTCACCCTCAGTCAGTTCAAATGTTGGGTTTTTGCACTAAGTGGGAAAGTTTTATTGACCCGTTGCAGCGGATGAATTTCACAGATTGATCTGATGCAGCGGATGAATTTCACAGATTGATCCGATGCAGCGGATGAATTGCCATGTTTGATCCGCAATAGTGGATGAGTTTTGATGTTTTATCCGATGTGGCAGATAGGTTTTCGCGAGTGGTTTTGGCCTATTTTTATCTGCTATGTTGGAAATTTTTGCAAGATTTTAGCCACAAAAGCGGGTGGATTTTATTTTTGGATTTGCCGCAGCGGATATTTTTTCATGAGCACTGGTCAGCTTAATGTTATCTGATTCGTCGGAAGCTTCTTGAGGATCGAGCCGAGACAACAGAGGTTTGTTTTACCTTGCTCGTCATGGCTTTTTCGATTGGTTTTTGATCCACTTCGTTGGGTTTTATTTTTATTTTTTGCTGCAACGGCGGAGAGGTTTTCACCTTTCCCGCCCAATTCTCGCCATCATTTTATTTGTCCCGCTGCATCGGAAACGTTGTTATCTTTTCACCACCACAATGGATGTATCTTGATTTTTCCTCTGACGACCTCTTTTGTCGACACCGCGATTCACATAATGGATGGTTTGTCGAGTTCTGGCTGCAACCTCCGTCATAGTTTTTCTTTTTTGAGCCAATCTCCTTAGTCGAGTGTTTTATCAAGAGACGAGCCAAGAGTAGTGGAAGAGTCATGATCTTTGAGCCATCATTGTCGGGTTTTTCCACCTTATTTTCTGATTTGATGTCTCCGATACGCTTTTGGCGCCATTACGACGTTTATTACACACTCGTGTGGTTTAACTTCCCACCAACCGCATTAAGTGGTTTTACCCTTTGTCCTATATATGTCGAGTGGGGTTTATTGCCATAGTTTACCTTTGACTGTGGGCTTTGAGTCTTGGTAAAAACGGAGGAGTTTAGCCATCCAGGATATCTGTTACGAAGTGAATTTTCCATCTTGAGTGTACGTGGGTTTTGGACATCGCATGTTCATCAACCTTCGAGGTTTTTGTCTACTAGGTAGGTTTTATGATCTGTTTGCATCTTTTTGGATTGATAGGGAGGTTAGGTTATGACCTGTTAGTTTTTTATAGGAGTGTGTTTAGGGTTTCCAACACCACGTTGGTTGTTTGGTTTAAAGTGATTTCCTCCTAAACCTCTCGGTATGTTTATTTTACGTTTTCATTGTGATTCGACCGCCCATATTTTTCACCTAATCGACCCTGGCCAAGGCTTCTACCTGCTCTTAAGGATTTCTCCCTATCATTTCTCTCCGGCCATGATTTGCTCACAACACCAGTGCGTGATGATGAGTCTGAGAGGGTCTAGATTTTTTGCCAGCCGTTTCTTACCTGGTCTGTACTCATATGCAGTGATAAGGTTTAGCAAGGATGTAAGCTGTGAGAGCCATGTGCGCTCTTGGTTGTTCACCTGGTCTGTTTACCGGAAGCTCTGGCCCTGGTGGTCACAACATCGTTTTCTCCTTTGTCTCTATTTTTTTACCCACGGACTGTGAGTCTCATAGAATTATTCGTGCATAGTGTTGAGAGTTTTGTTCCGACTTTAAGGTTGGTTTAGGGTTTTAGAATAAAGGATGCCCTAGTCAAAGCTCGCCTGTAGTATAAGGTTTTATTAACCAGAGTTTTGGCCTTGCTAGGTTACGGTGCAATTTTAGTTCCAATGGGTGGAGAAAATGTGGTAAATAACACATTGGTTAAGCTTGTTCCTTAAAGAAAATGATTTTCCCAACATAATAATAGTTTTCTGCAATAGTTATTTAGCTTTCTTATCTGAATGCATGAATTGTTTAATAGTATAAATGCTAAGACAGTTTTCATGTGTTGTTATAGTCGTAGCTTACATCAGAGAACACGACTAAGAAAGGAAAGAAGAAAATCAAGATGACTGAAGAGGATCCGAAACTAGAGATTGTACCTCAGACCGAAATATTATATGAAGATACGAAATCAGTTATTGGAGTTGAGCCTGAGTTCATGTGGGGAAAATTTATCACATGCTCCAGGATAAGAAAGTTCCAGACGCTGACCTGGAAGATATAAAGTTGTTTGACAACATACTGGGATCAGGGATTACAAAAATATCAAAAAGACCAGAGTTTTTCCCTCACTCAGAATTGATTGGATGGATTTTGTCCAAATCAGACGTGAAAGGGATGATCTTACACAATATTCAAGATAATGGATTGGCATCTTTCACCCCGACATACTTAGCTAAAGCATATAGTTTGCCAACCTTAGAAGTCAGCATGACTAAGGATTGGGTCAATAGTCTGACTCATGATTACATGCTTACAGCAAAAATGATGACATTAGAAGGAAAGGCTTTCCGAGATAGGGAATCTAGGAAGTATGAGACTGCTAGTCTCCGCACCCCATATAGGCTGGTATCCCTAATGCTGAACATGATCTTCGGCAGAGATGATGGAAGATCTTACAAGATTGGATGGGTACCTCTCATGTACTATGTAAACATGGAGAGGATTGTGTTCAACTAGGCAGATATCATAGCCAACAGTCTGTCCTCATGTATAACCACAGCACAGGAAGGATTGCACCAGAGAAAATTTGAATTTTATATGGGTTCTTCTCTGATTGATATTATACCGAGCTTCCATCCTTTTGAGAAGCTAAAATGCAGTTGGAATGAAGGAAAACCACCCATCTATGCATCTTACCAGATCTTATGGGCGCACAAATACCATAGTTATTACAAGCTGATTTGTGAAGAGTTCTTAATGCCATTGTACCAGTTGATTTTCTTGGAGGAATGTAAGTGCTTATGGGAAGGGGCTTTCAATTCTATAAAGGAATTTGGAGACTACTTCTTTTCTAAATAATGCACTTACTTAAGGATGTATGGGGGAACAAAAGCACCTCCATTGCTTCCTAAGTACACCACTGAGTATATAGTACATAAAGAAGCAGTCATATAGTTCTTCTTGGATAGATTCAGGAGTTATTTGTTCAACCTAAAGAAGGTCATGTTTCCACCCATGCCTTTCTATGTTAGTAACTATACGTTCTCCAAAGTTAAGAGTGCACTAGATTTCATAAAAGAACAAGAAATCTTTCATTTAGGTGAAAAGAGTTTTCATAGAAATGATTCCTAAGGTAAAGTTGCAGCTCACCATGCACTCCTGAAAGTGAACTTTGAATATGATGATTATGTGGACAAAGACGAAGAAATATACTAAAATGTTTGCAATATGACCGCTCTGAACAAGCAATGCAAAAGGAAGATTGTTAGCTGGAAATACACACCTCTTGCAGACAGGAGCAGGTTCCCTAGTCTGAATGGTTTAGATCTAGAAAAAAACACAAACACCAAATGTTAAACTTCCCCTAGATCTGGTTAATCACTTGAATGAAATGTCATGATACTTCTCTCAAAGGTTGTCCTCACTATCCTCGCAGAAGAACTTGTAAAAGATGGAAAACAACAAGAGAAACGTGATAGCATACAATATAGTCAACTAGATCTCTGCTCATGACCAAGGAATCAAGAAATACATACAAATGAAACAGTAAATATGGAAAAGAAAAGACATGTTTTATTAAGAATGATTGGAGAGACTACAACCCTTATGCCTTGGTGTTGAGAGTTCCTTCCAATGGATCCTTGCCTCTAAATTCACCTTGCCTCCAATAGCTCAAGAATTATTTTGACAAAGTTTGGGTATGCAACACAATTCTTCCTCCTTTCTCCCATGGGGGATGAGATAGTATTTAAAGGCATGGGGGGATAGGTATGGTTGAGGATCTCATGGGTGAGGTGGAGATAAGATCCAAAAATGGAGGATCTCGACCTCCAGTTGGTCCTAAACCATAGGGATGAGGCTTCACGAAGGTAATCTTCGAGAAGCCTCTCAAAGCTTCTCTTTTTTCCTTGAAAACTCGAGCACCGCTCCTCCAATGAAACAAACAAGCGGTGTTAAGGGGGTATGCTTCTTCCAGTAAGGCTAGAAGCGGTGGCACCACTCTTTGCTAATGTATTAGGAGTGTTACTAGCTCTTTGCTTCTTGGGTAACGTTTTTTGTCAATGGGGAAAGAGCGTTACCAGCTCAAAACAAGGAAAATCTGTAAGGGGATATTTTTTCCTATCATTTCTCTAGGGAAAACTTTGAGGGATTGAAGTAGACAAGGGAATACCTATCTCATAACATGATGGTGACGATATTTTGGTGTAACAGAGATGCCCCCCAAAGTATGATGGCTAAAGGGAAACGATAGGCATAATACTTTGAAAGAAAAAGGTATAGTATCGAGGCAAAGGTCTAAAGGTCAAAACTTCTCAAGCATCACAAACTTTCTGCAGCACCTTTTACATTTGTCCCAAATGACTCACAACATGGCTATCGACAAATACAACGCAGATCCATGTGAGATACAAAAACGCCATGGCTACTAAAATACAGTGTAGATCCATGAGAAGAAGACTCAATTTTGGACACAACTACCATACATACAATGTAGATCTATGTCATACTGACGCAAATCTGATCACAACCACGAACATACAAATGTGGATCCATGTTAGGACTCATACAAATACTCCATCGCAACCTGGGGAAAGCAATGTGTGCTTAACAAATACCCAGGGTCTTCATCTCACTTTCCACAAAGTACAATTCTATCCATGTGATTACAATGTTTTGACATCGAACATGGTAGAGACCACTTGATTGCTGGTCAATGATGAGAACCGTTAACAAGTACAAGGGAAATCACCATTAATGTCAATGATTCCCAAGGTACCCTAGTACAATCTACTGAGTGTGAATAGATGATTTGATGTCGAACACTCAGTCAAATATTTTGATCAAAGGTCACTGTTGTGAACCTATGTCGAAAGCGAGAAAATATGTCATTAAGGCATACAGACCTCAAGGTACAAAACTTGTTTCTAAGACTAATTCCTGGATAATGAGTTGATGTCAACAGGAATCGTCTCATTGAATGAGGGCCATGATGAGTCCCACATCGACGACATGAAACTTGGAACAAAGTTCTGGAATTTTGTAGATGATGTAACCATAGGACTAACTCAAAAAGTTGTTTTGACTACAGTGTTGGTGTCATTTACCCAACATGCACACTTATTTGATCAATTTTGGCCTATTTACTCACTATCCTAAGTTTAATTGACTTACTTGGCATCATATGAGCACACTATGACATCAGAATGAGCTCACCCACACCCTCCTTCAGTCAAGGAGGCCAACTAAGCCTTCTCCACCAGTTGGGCAGGCTAATTGGGCTTCCTCCTTCAGACAGGGAGCATTTCTGGGGTGATCTGAGTGTCATAAATGCACCTAATTGCTAACTGATTGTTACAATCATTTAACCTGAGTTGTGAAGGAACCTCCACTCATTATTTGATTATTTTTGGTCATTATTTATGAACTGGAACTAACACATGTGCCTACAACCACTTCTGATGACATGTTTACTTCAGTTAACTCCATCAGAGCTACTTGGAGTTATGGATGCGCTACCTCCTTTAGTTGGACATGTAGTTACATGTGATGAGTCACTTTTAGTTAGACTCAGTCATTTATTGCACTCCATTCAATTAGGACTTAGTGTGAGAGTCAGTTATTGATTAGTTTGGTGGTTAACTATGTGTGTTAACTGTGGCTGACATTTAGTTAAGCTACACACATCCATTCAATTCGAATGACCTCTTTGAGTATTCGAATTGTCTTGGCATTCATGCACCTTGCATGACCATTGTATTGTATTACTTATTCTTTATTGATTAATACAGAGCTACTACTCCTATTGCAGCACCATTATTCCATTTTCATGCTTAGTTGTTTGAAATCTCTTATGAGACTGTGCTTTTAGTCTGTAGATTATTGTGACAGATTAATATGGTATCAGATCTCACAGTGGGATGAAGCTCTTTCTCTCAAAAACATGGTTTTTGATGGATTTTGCATGCAAAATTGAGCAAAAGCTCAAAATTCCTGCTCTGCACCAGAAGTAGAAGGTTTACCACTTAATACCCCAAGTTAAGGAATTGTTGATCAAGCTTTCTTGATCAATTATGCTGGGTGTGATGAAAACCTAAAATGTGTAGGTTGTTCGACCTTACGGTGAATTTTTGTGTTTTTGCAGGTACAACTTCAAATGGACTCATCAGTCCCTCTTCTCACCCCATTCACAAGCTATTTAGAATGGAAGTTGAAGATGATTGCATCTCTGAAGAGACAAGGTCTCTATGAGGTGTCTATTGGACTTGGCAAAGAGTCTTATGAGAATGAGAATGACTGGCTAAATGGCGATGATAGAGCTTTTGGAGCAATATGTCTGGCCCTTTCTCCTAGCTTGCGCTACGTTATTGGTTCTATTGAATACGCAAAGGATCTCTGGACAAAATTGGACAGAACCTTTGGCAAGCACAATGAGGATCATAATAGCACTTTGGAGATCACATCCATAACCACAAGAGTTCTTTACTCAAAATTATTGGCCTCTACTCTCTCTTATGAAGTTGTTCAAGATGAAGAAGAAGCAGAATCTTCTACACAGTCAATTCGAATTGAAGAAAGTCTCCTTGTATTGACTCCTCTTGATGCTCCAGAAGTTTGTGAGATCTCTGATATCTCATCTCTTCATATGGATGAAATAGAATAAGACATTCGAATCTCTGATATTGAAGAAAAACACTGCTGCACTTCCATGCAAACATTCACCAGTGATTTTCCTTTGAATTCTGTGCAAAATTTGTCAGTAATTGCTTCCAAAAGTGAAGAGAAATTTGATTTTTCTCCCTCTAATGTTGCTGCTGGTGTGAAAATATGTAATACATTGGATATTTTGGAAAAAATATCAGATTACAAGAGTGATTAATTCTCTCCCCATGATCTAGATCTTCCAGCAAATTCCTGCAGGATTGCATGCACCAAAATTTAGAATTTTGAAGAAAATGACAACTGTGCATCCACCATCTCGGTTGACCATTTCTTTGGATATGATATGAACCTTATTGGATCTGATATGATCTTATTTAGATCTGATATGAAATTTCTTGGTTCAATATTTCAGGTTCATAAGCTTTCAGTACTGCTTGTAGTTGTTCTCATTAATTTTGTGAAGAAATAAGTACCGCAAGTCTCCTTCAAAACTGCTGTTGGGGATTTGATTTCATTCCACACTTTTGGATATGATATGAACTTATTTGGATCTGATATAATCTCATTTATATCTGATCTGATATTAACTGGTTCGAATTTTAGATTCCAAGAGCTTTCAGTACTGCTTGAAGCTGCTCTCACCAATTTCGGTGTGAAAAATCAAGTACCGCAATTCTTCTTCAAATTTGCTACTGGGGATTAGGTGTTATTTTCCTCTTATGAGGTTTCTGATATTTTATTTTGTGAATCATTATCCATTTCTAAAGCTATATCAGATTATGGAGCTCAAGCATTCGCTCTCCACAGTCCCAGGGCTTCTCTACCTTTGGTCACATGCTCATCTCCTCACAGAACTAGTAAAGAGGAAGACATTATGCATCCGCTTGGAAACTTGCTTCTAAGAATTGGGGCTGATTTTACCACTCATGGTTTTCTGTTCAAGGCCGCAACATATCAGTTTCTTGAGTGTTCCACACATGGTTCAAATCCTCAAGCACTTTTGCTCTCTTATCAGTTGATTTTAGTTGCTCTACATGGGTCCAATTTTCATCCTGCAGTTGTCTATGTTCCTTATTCATTTGAGCACATTATTTTTCTTCCAAAGAGGAAGATTCATCTAGACATATTCATTTAGTTTCAATTCATAGGTTCACATGCATAGTCTCAGGATGCTGCTGCATAGAAGAACCAAAAAATTCTTGATTTATTGCTTAGTTTGAGGGGGGTATTTTTCCCATGGAGTTTTTCCCATTTCCTTGGTTATATTAAGTAATTAATTTATTGTATAGGGTGACCTATGGCCTTTGTTTCCGGGGCCCTAGCATTTCATGCATTTTTTTTACTCCTCTTGAGTATAGCTTAAGGGGGGTTGTTGGAGTCATTTACCCAACATGCACACTTATTTGGTCAATTTTGGCCTATTGGTACACTATCCTAAGTTTAGTTGACTTACTTGGCATTAGATGAGCACACTATGACATCAGAATGAGCTCACCCATGCCCTCCTTCAGTCAAGGAGGCCAACTAATCCTTCTCCATCAGTCCGGGAGGCTAACTGGGCTTCCTCCTTCAAATGGGGAGCATTTCTGGGGTGTATGAGTGTCATAAATGCATCTAATTGCTAATTGATTGTTACAATAAGTTAACATGAGTTGTGAATGCGCCTCCATTCATTATTTGATTATTTTTGGTCATTATTTATGAACTGGAGCTAACACATGCGCCTACAACCACTTCTGATGACATGTTTACTTCAGTTAACTCCATCAGAGCTACTTGGAGTTATGGGTGCGCTACCTCCTTTAGTTGGACATGCAATTACATGTGATGAGTCACTTTCAGTTAGACTCAGTAATCTATTGCACTCCATTAAGTTAGGACTTAGTGTGAGAGTCAGTTATTGATTAACTTGGTCGTTAACTATGTGTGTTGCTATGGCTGACATTTTATTTCGAAGAGATTGATGCTTTCTTTCACAACCTACAAGCAGTCTCGTATTGATCATTGAAAACATTGGATTCGGAGATGAATTCTCTATGATGTTATCTTATATGCCGATAAATACAAAACTCCACCATACAAAAAAAAATCATTAACTTTCGATAAATACATGTATACAATTATATGCCAACTAAAAATCATTTTTCATTATATGCCGATAAATACAAAACTCCATCATACAAATATTTTTTTTCATTAACTATCGATAAATACATATATACATTTATTTATACATGTCTAGCATGTTTTAGAGATGGCTGTAATCCATCCTCTTGAATAGAAGACAAATCTAAATTGTCTTTCTTGCCTTTCGTAGAAGACTGTAATTGTACTGGAGTTGGACAAGGCACTTATTGTGATTTGTTTTCAAGCTTTTCAACTCTCTGTGAAACTTTTTTTTAATTTTCAATCAAAACATTTTTTTTTGCTAGCAGTTTGTTCAACATTTCCACATTTTTCTTGTACTTCGTTGATTCTTGTTCTTCCTTGACCTCCAATTTGCCTCTGGTATGTTTCAACTAGTTTTTAACTTCAGTCAATTCATGTTTCAGATTATGTATTTCTTTCTCCTGCTCCTTTGCCCTCAACTTTGCCTCGTTGGGAAGGACATGAATTGCACTCATCATAGCAGCTGGCCCTTTTAATTCCTTCTCCAAATCAGCAATTCTGGATTTAAGTGTTTGAATTTCCATATCACATCCAAAATGATGAACTTTTCTACCTTCTAAGAGTTTTGATTCCAGCTCCCTTATTTTTGCATCTTTCCCAGCCATCTTCTCTTTCATTTCTTTATGTAACGGTGATGAGCCATACAAATCACCTAGTGCAAGGCTTGCTGAGAATCTTTCTTGTAGCATCTTCTCTTGTCTTGCTAAGGACTGCTCTCACTCTTCTAAGGACATTGTACCTCTAGGTGTATTTTTCCTTCTGCCCTTACCCTTACCCTTACCCTTACCATCGTCTCCTTTGATACCCTTACCTTCACCCTCACTACCTTCTTCATTGGAAATTTTTTTTCCTCTACTTTGTTTTTAAGTTTTAAAGTTTCAGAGATCATTGCTAACCTTGTTCCTTTCGGCTTATCAACTTGCCTAGAAATGGTTTTTCTCAAACCGAAAATTATTGATTTTAATTCTCCAACTTTTTTTCCATGGCTTCCCTCCCACTCTTTCAACTTCAATTAATATTCTTGTACTACCTGTTCATATTCTTTAATTTTCTTCTCCATTACCTGTAAATGACCCATTTCTATCCTCATTGGTGGTACATTGAGAACATGTGGTCTTTTATTCAACTCTTCTTTGAGTTCACTCGCTTCAACATTAGATTTTTCCAAAGCCTCTTCATATACAACCCTAATGGACTAAATTTCTTTTTGAGCAACATCAGTGTGTTTATCTACTTCTTCGGATAATAATTTAACCATTTCTTCTTTCCCTTTTATAATTTTGTCTGCTCTGAAATGATTATCCGCAACTGTCTTTTGCAATGCTGCTATCTGTTTTAGGCATTGTAAAATATTATCATCTTTTCTCAAGCACTCTCCTGCCCAATTGCATATATAGGAAGCTTGTTCCTTAAAATGCTCCATTTTATCATATAGGATGAACACGTACCTACTATCAAACTTATATGATGCAATGTCTAAATGCATAGCGGAAGCCCCTGATTCTAATTTGGAAGAACAATCATACTCAATTGCCAACTTTTTAGGAGGAATTCTATCAAGAATGTCTTGAGGAATGGAAAAGTGAGCAGTAGTTTGTTCCATTTTGTTTCCTATCACCTCCTCCCAATGACCTATATCTACATGCCCCTCAAACTCTTTCAAAGTTATGGCAACACGAATTTCATCATTTGTGACCAAATCAGGACATTGTACTCGTAATTCGGCATGGTGCTCAGGAATTTCTACTGGCAATTCCTCGTTCTATTCAGCAGGGTGTAATGGTAATTCCCCATGGTGCTCAGGATATTGTACTAATTCCTCGTTCTGCTGAGGAGACTGTACTGGCAATTCCTCGTTATGTTCCCTACTTTTACGTTTCTTAACGCATATTTTATGAACATGTGGCTTTGGAAAATATATTTTTCCATGTTGGTTGATATCACTAGTCTCTGTTTCAATAGCATGGGGTTGACATAAATCAATAGTTTTTTGAAGTGTTCCCGGGAAACTAAATTTAACCTTCCTTAATTGGCTCTCTTGCAAGGCAGAGTGGAGTTTCTTATCCAGTAGATAAGGAATATCTACAAGTATATCTTCCACCCAATGTATCACTACCCGCATACATTCACCCGAAATGTCATCCCTGTGATGATTCAGAATTGTCCTAAGGACAATATGAATCAAAGTTTTGTATATTCCTAGAGGGACATATTGCATTTTGAAACCATTCCACGGAACATTTACTTCTCACCCACAAATTTTACTGGCCATTTGGTTCTTCTCATGTCTGGGGGTTTTCAGCGAGCTTAAAATCGCTCCCCCTCTGCCTAGAATATTTGTAGCTCGGGCAACCAAATCAGGGTCTAGGTATACTCGCTTCCCAAAAATTATGAGTTCCGTATTCCCACCATCATATTTCGAAATTTCCACATCTATCTCCTCATCAACATAACTAAACACTCCCCACAAAAAGTCAAAAACTTATGCTTTCCTCAAGATAGTTTCCATAGCTGGTGGCCACATCTTTGCATCTCTCCATGCATCATATTTCTCTTGGAATTTTTTTACTATTACCCTATCATCTGTGGACGATTGTGTTTCAACTGGGGTTGCAGAGGAGGATGCCTGCATTTCAGTTGCGCTTGTCATGCTGGACGCCCCTGTTTGAAGTTCGGCCATGGTTGTCCAAGTTCGAAGCAGAGGTGAGGTAATGCATGCGTACTGTATTTTAGGCTCACAAATTCTCCCCGTAGACTGATTTTCAGGCTCACAAATTCTGCCCGCAAAGAGGTTTTCAACAACAAATCAATGCTTTGCTTGGGTATGCACTTTGGAAATAAAAACATATAAAGATCATTATGACATAAAAGATATAAACACGTGCCTCTACTCTTCAACAATTAAATATCACCCATGATCTTCTTCTTCATCCAACTCAACATCTGTATCAAGATCTGGTTTAGAATACATATTCATGAAAGGCTCATTCACATCAACATCATCATCAATGGCATATTCGCTA
Source organism: Pseudotsuga menziesii (assembly GCA_001517045.1). Classification (NCBI taxonomy): domain Eukaryota; kingdom Viridiplantae; phylum Streptophyta; class Pinopsida; order Pinales; family Pinaceae; genus Pseudotsuga; species Pseudotsuga menziesii. The sequence continues at coordinate 295,823 of LPNX010644471.1, read as the reverse complement.
ATATAGTCATCTACATTGTCAATGAGATCATAGTCTACTAGATTTGGATGATCAACTTCTTCATCGAACACATCGATTGCAGCCACCTGCTCTTGATCTGAATCATCATCATCGTCGTCTTCTTCATGATTATCTTCATCATCTACATGATTATACATTACTGGTCTTCCTCTTGGATCGTATCTAACAACGTATGACCAACCTACTTTACCTAGTACCTCTGAGTAAAATACTTGCTCACATTGACTTGGAAGAACATAAGGATCTGTACCTAGTTCAAATGCCCTTGTATTAACCATGGTAAATCCATTAGCATGCTCAATAACAGTTCTTTCAGGATCACGTTCATGCATCTGTAGCCTGTACCACTTCACCTCAAACAAAACTATTTTAAAGGAATTAAAATCACACTCAATTATGTCCTCCAAATGCCCATAGTACCTATTCTCAGTTTCTTCTGGATTTCTGTCACTTCTAGAGGAAACATTGGTGACCTTAAACACTACAGTTATCCCACAATCTGAGGTTTTTATCTTATCATCCAACATTTGATACGAAATTTATGACCATTACACCACATAGCCTTGTGATGTTTCAACTGCAACATTGACAAAAAGTAAAAAATAACTTGTGAATTAATAAATGTCATATAGAACTTAGAAAATATATTTGAAAACTTAAACAAACCAAATACATTGAAAAAATGGGAATTAACTAGAAAAATGTGGGTAAACAATTTACTTGCCCTTTTATCTTTTAAACCATAAGCTAAATTAACTTCCCTTTGCGACGTAAGATCAAGAAATTGATGTCGATGACGATGAGCTATTTTAATCATCTCACTGACCCCTTCCCATGATAACCTACCAAAGCATTATTC
>LPNX010644471.1:274873-294901 GCA_001517045.1 Pseudotsuga menziesii | reverse complement strand
CAATCAAGGTTGTTTGCAATGTATAAATGTAAAGCATCCCACACTCGAGCAACTATATGAAAAAATAACAATTCACTATCATTAATTAGATATCATTACATACAGAGTTTAATACAGTTGAATATGCAGGATTAAAAAAAATAACAAATCAGTATGATAAAATAAAATTGGAAAAATACATGATATATTAATTCCACAAAATCTAATAATTACCTTTCATGGTCCTCATTGTACCTTTCCCCAATAGTACCTCCCCTTCAAATTTGTTGATGGAGTTGAGATGCCAAATGCGAGGCACATTCATATTCTCTGCTAATTTAGGTAGATATTCACTAATTTACACCATGCATTGATATATCATATATTCCTCAACCATAGAACCCTCGGGACGTGCTCTTTGTCTAACAAGATCCTTCAACGACTTCAATTCCCTCTCCACCATCCACATCGACCTTGTGTGTATTGGTCCACATAATTCAATCTCCTCAACTTGGTGTTTGAGGTAGTTTTCTTGAGCATTGAAAAACGTTGGAGGTAGATACTGTTGCATTTCACACATTAGTCAGGGAATTTCTCTCTTCCAATACCTTATATCTTCTTTATGTATATCTTTTGAGGAAAGCCACCTACAAATGATGCAATAAAATAATATCAAGCCATAGATAAAATTTGCGGGCAAAACATAATATGTCAATAAGTTTCGCGGCAAATCACGGACCATGTACATTTTCCATATAAAACATTAATTACTTACCTCATGTATTTTCAAAGAACATAAATAATTTGTTTTATGTTGTTGTCAAAGTCATCTGGGAGAGATAAATGTAGAACATATTGTATCAAAAAACACATAATTATTATTTATTTCCAAATAAGAGAATAAAATTAATAAAATAGCGCATACCAATAAGGAAAATATATTAAAAACTCACAATTACCTTAATGAATGTATGCCAGTCATGTGTTTTAACCCCACCAAAATCACCTTTTTTTGTTAAGATATTCTTTATGTTAGAGGAAAACCCCGTCGAAAACTTGATTTTTCTGATAACCTCTTTTACAATATTGCTCTACTGCTTCGTCAAGCACTAAGTAAGACTAATATTCTGTTGATGTCCATCACCATTAGAATTAATGATCACACTTTGCAATGCGTGATTAGCTTCTTGGATGTCACTACAAATCTTTCCAATTCTTTCTTTGTCAGTCCTTCCATATAATATTCGCCATAACAATTTTGTTATGTTCTTCTCGATATGCATTGTATCAAACAAATGAACTATTTGTAGGTGCTCGTAGTATGGAAACCAACTGAATTTCATTCCTCATGGAAGCCCATTCGTGCCTTAACGTCATTCATGAAACATCAACAAAATCAAATTAACACTAATTAATCAATATAGGTACATACCGCGCTGAACATAATTCACTAAAAAAAAACAATATTTATATAATATATGATACAAGTTGAATGTGATTGTCATTGATGTCAAAGGAGTTCAGTGAATGACAAAAGGATAACCATAGACATGATGGCAGGGTAAACTCAGTGAAAAACAAAGGAATGACAAAGGAAGTAATGAAATTGAAAGTATGATGATGTGGCATGTATTGTGAGGCTGGAAAGACACATAATGGTGTTCTGGTGCTATCAGGAAGCCAGTGTTGTAATCTGACATCATTTTGCAAAAATATGGCAGCTTTGTGAAACTTTGGAAATTGACCAAGTATGAAAAAGTAGTCAAAATAGTATTTTCCTACTTTTGGCATATTGATATTTTGCATATGTGACCATTGTAGGTTAGCCTGAAAGCATGGATGGATAGCCATTTCAACAAAGAAGAAATCCATGCCAATTGATGAACCTATTGACATATACCCAACATCTGGCATGCATTTCAAAGTGGTCGTCCAAACTGCTTATTGACACTTAGACAAATCTCTTCAAACCCTAAGTCACCAGGGTGATTTTATTTTTTTCATCAAACTTGGAGAGTGAGACATCCAAAATGCGAGGAACATCATACTGACTCAACCATGCCAATATTATCTCCTGCAACCTCATCATCTAACCTTGGTGGACATTTTACTGGGATAGTGTAAGTGAAGGTGAGAGGCACTTTTGGCAGATTGATATCTTCCTCTGCAGAGTCTCTTTGGGAAATTTGAAACCATGGTTGGATGCACCAACCAACATAACAGAGCCTATCACTTTTCTATAATTTTTCTCATCATCTTATGAGAGGTGGCACGCATTTCCTTGAGGTCACTTACTCATATTTTACCAATAATTCCATAGACAATTTCTCCAAAACCTAAGGTGGATTTTTCATTTCACCCAAAACCTAAAATAATGCTACTAGATGATGTATTACACCTTACTGAGCACACCTATGCTATTTTCACTCCCATACTCATCTTCATTTTCCCTAGGCAGACAGTTTACTGAACTTTGGTGTAAGACGACCTGAAACCCTATTGTGGCAGATCCATATCTTCTTCCTCAAGCATTATCAAACCAATGTGATAACATGGTTAGGTAGAAAAAACATACACCTACAGGATGACCAGGTGGTGCATTCATTTTCTTCAACCCACAAATTATGGCAGGCATTTCCCTAGAGCAATTCTGACTAATTTGACCAAAAATCCTTCTTTTGGGAGACCTGTATCTTCTTCTTCAAGGAGTTTTTCTGAGAACCGAGGCCATGGTCAGATATATATTTCAACAAACTATGGGATGGAAGTTCATGGTGGGCATTTTATTCTTCTTATGAATTTGGTGTTCATTTTCATAAGGAAACTGATTTAGGGCAGGTTTTCAACACTTGGTCAAAATCCCCAAATTATCATACCATTACCAGCTACTACCAGAATGTAACAATGACATCATGCGACATTAGGATACCAACATGTTTTTTCCAACCTCATCACACATGCAATATCAACACTTCTTTTGTCATTAATGACCTCCTTTGACATCAATGACAACCATACTCAACAGTGTCCAACAATACATAAATAATTTGGCATACCTTGATGATTTCTATTATATTCCAAATTCCATAGGTGAGGTGTCATTCTTCATGGTTTTTTTCCATTCTCTTCTTTACCATTGAATTTTTATTTGTTTGTAGTTCAATACCTATGGTTCTTAGGAAGAAAGTGCCTATACTCATCAAACACTTCCTTTGTTAAACTCCTTGAACGACAAGATTTTATCTTGGGACCGCAGGCTAGACATGCAAATTTACCCTTTGTTTGAAGACCTACAATATATATGAATTAGTGTAGTGAATTATAATTACCATTTAAAATCATGCATGATATTTTCAATAGATATATATAATATTAAAGAACAAAAGAAAGTAACAATATACCACAAAAATGTGTTAACCCGGGAGCATCATGAATTGTACATCCAAGTATTCCATGGAATTGAACTCATCTTTGCCCTATTGGTCTAGAGATGTCATACATAGTGACGCCAATCCATAACTTCAACAACTCATCGATAAGAGGCTCAATATATACATTCATGTCTTTAACCTAGTACTTACCTAATTGGTCCAACATACATGATTAATTATATTTAGCTATATGTCGTTATATATAAAAGACATAAGTATCATGCACGAAATAAAGAAATGAAATATTTAGTGATCATACTTTCAAGTAAAAAAATACAAATTAATTAAATACCTGGAACAATCATTTCCAACATTGTATGCTCTATCTTGACTAGGATGAAGGTTATTGTTTATAACAAAAATAGGTCACATTGAATAGGTAGAATGAAGCTCTCCAAATGGATTGACACCATCAACTGCCAACGAAAGTTTAACATTACGAGGTTCTTCTTTGAAAATTGGCCACTTTTATTCGATGCACCTAAATGCAGACCCATCTGCAGGAATTCGAAGAACATCATCTTGACTTATGTTCTTTGCATGGAAATCCATAAATTGTGCTATAATTTGACACCTGAACAACCGCTGGAGACGTGGAATTATCAGAATATAACAAAGAAATTTGTGAGGCACCTTTTTTGTCACTTTATAAGTTCGATACCTACTTGTTTGACATTGTGGGCATTCATTTTCTAATGCATATTGTCTATAGTATATGATATGATCATTAGGACATGCATCAATAGCTTGATACTCCATTCCAAATTCTTTCATAATCACATATATCTCTCGATATGTGCGTGGTAAAATATTTGACGTTGGTAATAGAAATTCACCTAACAATCTACAAAATTCAAAAGAATAAGCCAATGTAAACAATATTAATCATCAATATCGCATCCATACTTTACAAATTAGATAACAATAGCAATATAGGAAAAAAGGCAACCCTTTATGTACATGTGAACATGTAGACATAAATAATTAACAAATTACATACCTTAGTATCTGTGTGAGACAGGTGTTTGATAAACCATTCAAAACCTTCAAGTTCACTAACAACAATATAGAATATAGAAGATTTGTTTTTGAGCCTTCATAAATAGGTTGACGTGCCTTCTCAAGTAGAGGATCAACATCATGACTATCATACTGGTTCTCCTCATCCATTGGACCAAATGTGTCTTGGATCAATCTATGTATCTCATCTTCCTGATTTGAATCACTAACGTTATCTCCATCCATATCATCATTAAGAACTTGATCAACTTCAATATTCTGATCTAGATGTTCGTCATCCTGTAAATGAGTATTTCTGCTAGTACTTGGCAAATAACTCTCTGGAAGGGGACATTTTGGGGGCATTGTCTATATATTTACAAACAACATAGTAAAATTAGTGTGTATAGAACATATAATAAAATGATAAGACATTTTACTGAAATTCATGACATGATGACTATACAGAGAATACATTAAAAATTGAATAACCTCTTACCAAGGGATGATATTCAGAACCCCCTTCAGTGTGCCCCTTCTCCCTACAATGTCTTTCAGCTATCGTTCTTAAAATTCTTCTTCTTTGCAAGCCCCTTCAATCAGAGCAAGGGAAATAACATTTTCCATCTCCGCTCACCTCTAATGCCGCTCTAAACTGATTAAGATTCCTTGCATTTTCATTCATAGTGAAAAATCCTTGTAGTGACAAGTAATTGTCTTACCTACACCATACCAAACAATAACTTGTCAAATACATTAGATATAAGTATAATTCTAAATGTAGTATATTATATACCAATTTCTATAAAGAAAAAAACATGAAGACTATGATGAATAGGATTGTCATTGATGACAACATTAATGACAATCATTTTGGAAAAATATGGTAATTTGGTGAAAAACAGGAAAATGACTAAGTGTTGGAAAAGTGGCTCAGGTAGCCTTAAGAAAATTCCTGCCACAAATTGTGTGTTGAAGAAAATGCCCGCACCATATGGGGGTCTTGTAGATTGATATTTGTCCTACCTGACCATGTCTTGAGATTGTCTTGGAAGTATCTAAGGAAGAAGTTATGAACCTGCAAAACAATGTTTTAGGCAGATTGGATCAGACTAAGAAAATTGTCTAAGTGTTGGAAAAAATGGCTCATGTGGCCTTGGGAAAATGCTCACCGTACCTTATAGGTGTATGATAAAAATTATCTGAATATATCATCCTACAGGTTGTTGAAGAGGATATCTCACCATGGTCTCAGTTATCAAAGAAGATGTTTTATGACAAAGATAATGGTCTTCCAAAACAGAGTTTCATCTTGTTTTGCACTATTCCAATACTGGAAAAACTGCCTCAGTGGCCTCAAGGAAATGCCCGCCCTATCTCATAGGATGATGAGAAAAATAATATGAAAGTGTTAGGATATAACTTGTGAATGGGTGCATCTAACCATGGTCTCATTTATGCTTTGGAGTTTTTTACGACAAAAGATATAAATCTGCCATATGTAAGAAAAATGTTATTTTGCATTTTAAAAACACAAGAAAATTGGCTAAGTGTTAGATTCAGGAAATTGAAAAGGCATTTTGAAATGCCCACAAGGAGGGTTTATTTTGATGATAAAATTCATCAGGTAGCATAGGCATGTTCCTTGTTGAACGGACTATCCATCAATACCTTCAGGTTGTCTTATCATGGTTTCATATGCAAAATATCAATCTGCCGTAAATAGGAAAAATAATATTTTGCATAGTGAGAACAAAAGAAATTTGGCCAAGTGTTAAAAACAGGAGTTTGAGAGGTCAGTTGGAAATTCCCTCCAAGGGATGTCTTTGTGCAAGTAAATTTATCAAATGTCATGGATCCATTCTTTGGTAAGTTTTCCATCTTCTCATGACTTCAGGTCTCCATAGAGTGTTCACACATGTGAAATAGGAGTCTGCCAGAATGGAAAGAAATATGTTTTGATGTTCAAAAGAGGTTGAGAAACTATTTTTAAATGCTTTCCAGAGGTTGTGTGTGTTAATAGATTTATCTTTTAATATGGTCTTGTTCATTGTTGAAATGGCTATATAGCCATGCTTGTAGGTTTCCTTGTGGTGATCACATGATCTAAGTGTTGAATTAAATAGTTTGGAAGCCTATATGCTGATGTGGACAATACTGAAGACAAGATACTAATGGTGTATGGACATAGTTGAGACAGGGCTGCAGTATATTTTATGTTGAATGACTTGCTGAGTACAGAATGAAGATTTTCTGATTGGTATTTTTGATGTGTGTGCCCGTGGAAAACTTTGGAAGAGTGTGATGTATCAATTGTAATTTGTTATCTCAAATTTGTATAGGGAGGTTGGGTGGAGCTAGGGGAATAATTATTGGTCTTTTGACAAGTTGAAGCTTGTTTTCCTGTTGTAGCATCCCAGTCAGTTGTAGCTGACTAAACCATTCTGGTGGGTGGTGCCATCTTATGGGTTGTATCCCATATTGGAGATTGAAGTCTCCACTTATACAAAGATTACAAAACTATATCTTGTGTCCCTTGTGCAATGTCTTGATAGTGATGTGTTTAATTGATGAATGACATGTGCCTAGTTGATATTGTTCTTTGATAAAGATGTTGTTGAAGCAATTGTGAAATAATGATATAAGATTGGTAGAAAAAGTTGAAATTGAGTTGAAGCCTTTGCTCACTAATTCACCCCCCCTCTCAATGAGCATTGTGTCTAATAGACCGAAGTTTTCAATGATGCCAACAAGTGCTCTACAATGGCCTTTGATTTACTCACAAGGAGACCTTGATAGTTTGGGAATTGGAACACTAGGTGGCCCAAATGCTCCAAATGAAAGTTTTCCTTCTACTATGGAAAGCGATTAACACTGTGTCAATGAACAATAGCTTAGTGGAGCATCGGGTCTATAAAAAAAATGAATTGGCGAGAGTAATTGTTGACTGGACCCTCTTGTTGCAATTACTCTGGTTTAAATAAAAGAAGGAAGTTACAGGGTTGTTAAATTCGTTCATAAGGTACATGACCCGAAGAATACAACTATTATTTTGAGCCTCAATGTTAGTTTGTATCCCCCAAAAAAAGATGCATGCTTACCTTTTATGAATTTACAGCCAAATGATTGTTGCAGAGTATGACTGATCTCTCTAGTTTTGGATATGGTTGATAAATAAATCCGGGATCAATCCATGCTCAATCAATCACAACTACATAAAATGTGCCAAAAATGCATGAGTCAGGCGGTACAATGGACAGACGATTCCATCCACATTCTCACATTACGCTTTCAATTATAGTATCATCGTAACTCCCATCCATATACCCCGTATCATTCCATCCAACCCTCGTCTTCGTAGTACCCATAACCTCTGCACACCAGAGCTCTACTTGTTAGATTTCATCTTCAATATACCCTTTTCCCAGACGAGAATCTTAATCGACAGTTGTAATGATAATAGGATCCTCCCTCTTGGTCCCCAGAAGAATTCTCTTTTTGTGTCGCTATAGGATTTGAATGTGTCGACAACAAAATCAGTGATATATCCTTCCAAAATGATGTCGAGCCACACTTCGACAGCCTTTGACGTCTTGTTCTTGACCCTTTTCAGTCGTTGAATCAGTTTAGGGCTCAAGTAAGTAGGTTCGCCTCCTTGGAAATTAATTTTCTAGAAAGTAAGAGACACCAACCACTCATACAAGATAATTGGGAACTCAACGAATAATTTTTTGTGGATATTATAGTAGATATGTATTTGCAACCACTCTTTTGTTGTCATTTTGGAGCTCTGGTTTTATTGTGTTGTGAACTCTCAGGCCTATTATCAGCCAAAATGACACTTCTTCGTCTGAGTGCTGACATTCATCATGTCGGTACACAAAAGGACAATTTGGATTGAAGTGGCCAAAACACTATAGATGTGCATGACCCTTGATGCATTATATTTAGAATAGCCTTATATATTTTTATTCTAATTTTTGGGTTGCATACGCAACTGTGTGCATTGCAACTCGCGTGTCATACGCAACTATGTGCATTGCAACCCGCGTATACCTTGCATACGTGAGTTCCCTTTGAGAAACCCATGTGTCATATGCGCCTTGCCTATATTAATACTCATGTATACCCTAATTTGACATTAAAAAATATAAATCGAGATTATATGAGATTAGTTGGGCCCTAATCCATAACTATCCCAACTGTTTCAACCATCCTAACCTTCGAAACCTCTATATTTCCTAAAGTATAAATAGAGGCCTTGGGATGGGGCTAATCAATCAATTTTGGAAGAGAAAAGTTATGTTGGTGGTATACCTTTAGAGTCTTGGAACAACAGAATTGGAGACTCCACTGGGGAGTAGTCCAACCTGCTGTGGGTTTATCCTGTAGGTTCTTTACCAGTCTTTGTTATGTTTCTGATTCTGAGTGTGGTCTTTCTTATCCTGCTTTTGATTTACAATGTAGTGTGCCCATAAAACTTTACAATTCTTTTTTCTTTGAAAAAATACTTAGTTGTATACGCGGGTTGTTGTGATACACAGTCACATATAAGACCTTGTATACACGGGTTTCTCTATAATACAGTCGCGTATGGTACGCGGGTTTCCTGCATACATAGTCGCGTATATCCTGTAGCAGCATAAAATTTGGGTAGGGTTTGCTTGTCCCTATCTTCTTTGGTTTTTTGCTTGCTTGGAAGTTTTCTGTCAGTGGCATGACTCTGTGAGTCTAAAGTCTTGCGTGTCACACTGTTTTCTTTCCTTCAAGCCTTTGAGCCTTCTTTGTTTGAATTTTCTTTCATCTTGTGATTTGAAGTTGGTTCTCCTGCTTGGTTTATAAGTTCAGTGCTTTGTGTCTAGGTCAGTGATCAGGGAAGTTGGAAGCTTTATACTATGCGCTGCTTTTTGTAGTGTCAGTTTGTCACTTGTTCTTTCGTGGATCTAGTGGATTGTTTGGGTTCAATAGTTTCTCCAAGTCAAGTTTTTTCTGAGACTTCTTGATTGGTTGAAGTTGGTTATTTTGGGTTTTATACTTCATTTTACTTATTATATGCTCTGATTATTCAAACTCACTCAAAAAATTTGCATTTAGTTGCATTGTAGTTTTTGAAGAATTTGAAAAAAGTGAAGAAAAAACATTTCATACTTTTGCATTTAGTTGCATTTAGTCATTTTCTTTTCAGTATTTTTCAAGTAAAATTTAAAAAATTATAAAAATAAGTCTTAGTTTTCTCGTACTTAGTTTCATTTTCTTTAGCTTATATTTGTAAAAAAGAAAAGAAATTTGGTTTAAGTAATTGCAATTTACTTTGGAATTTGCTTTATACATCATTTTTCTTTTTCTTATCGAGTCCATAACATCACAGTCTTTCATGCCATTTACCTTCTGACTAAGAACAACCCTTAAAATGAACGATATAATTTAAAAATTATTAGTAATTTTTATTTTATAGGCTCATACACCAACTAGCTTAGGCTAGACTTGTGGAATAGGGAGTTTAAACTCTCCACAAGTGTTTAAATTCAGACGTAGTTGGCCAATCAATAGATAAACCCTCTTCAATGTTGATTGTATCTGGGAAGCTCCTCTCAAACGAGAGTTAAGCATGAGGCCGCATGGAGCCTTGGATTGAGGAGATAACCATTTGATTCCTTATCAAAGCCTAGACCAAGGTTTTTGCGCATCTGGGGAATTCTGTCAATACCACCCTTTGGCCCCATGCAGTGCCAGTGTTGACAGGGTTTCAGACTTTTCCACCCTAGCCATGTGTACGAACTAGGCTTGTGATTGTCCCCCTAGACTGTCAGTATAGTTGAGGTATCCTTTAGTCTCTTTGACATCTAGGATTCATACACGGGTACACTAGAAGGCTATTTATGGTTGACCTTGGACAGGAGTGGAAGGTAACCCTGGTAGAAATTGTGGGAGGGCGGTGGGTTATTCCTCTACTTGTGCCTAAGAACATCTACAAGGATGCCTAGAAACTGTCTCTCAACTTTCTTTTGGAAAGCATATCTTATACCCCTTGTGTCTATTGTGGATTTAGGAAATTTTGTCATGATTGTTGTGTGGTTTGTTTGTGTTTAGCCGACCTTAGGGTGTGTGAAGAGTCAATTTTTCAATCGTGGAGGACCAACCTCCTAGAAGATCAAGAAGGTTGCAAAACCTTCCTCCATTTACTACAGTGGATCCTCCACCACCCCCTCAAAGGCCAAGATTAGACATAGACGGTTCCTTTGAACCGGTAGGAACTAGTGAAGTTCCAGGTGAACCAGAACTTAGTACAAACCAGGTTGATACAACCATAGTAGAGATAGAAGACTTGTAGGATGACGAGTTTGCAATAAATTTTAATTCATCTCTTACTAACCTAAATGATCCTGTGATCATCCAAGTTCATCATTTCAATTCACCTATGATTGGTGTTCCTGTGAGAAGACTGATGTCTAGTGCAGGAGAGAGTCCTTCTACCCCCATCTCAGTTATTCCAGCTGAAGGAGTGCCACCTCCCCCGGTTGGTACCCCTAGAACAAATATACCCGCTACTCCCTTAACTCTAGCTAGTCGAGTGGTTCAACCACCAACTTCCAAAAATGTAGTAGGAACTTCTGGTGGGGTCGTCACTGGGATTCCCAGTGTGCCTTCTATTTCACCCTCTTTTGCACACACTACTCAGAGTGGTCCTGTTGGATCCTCTTCATTTGTCCAGGGTTTTCCTTGGAATGGGGGTCACATTCCCCCATCCACTCCATATGTAGGCCCCACACCTACATATGTAGGGGTGCAGTTTGGAAACACTAACCGTTATGGTCAAGGTTTTCAAACGCCGATTTTGGATCCTTTCATGAGCTCTCCTTTATCTCTTTTTAGTGGAGGGATACATGCTCCTCTTTTCCAAACTCTAGTTTCAATTGGAGCAGCTCAAACCACATACACTGCACCACATATGAATAATCCATTGGCTTATGGGTGGAATCCTTTTCAAAGTGGTCCAACTACTTCGAAATCAATAGCTGGGGGAAACCCCACCTTTACATTTGGGAACCAGGGGGAAAGTCCTTATACTTCCCAAGCTTGTACTTTTCAGGCTCCATTTAGGCCCAAACTTCCTTTCTTGGCAACTACGAACTTGCCATATTTGTCCAAGTTAATGAATGACCCAGTGAAACATGATGCCACCTGGCCACCTGTCTCTACCAAGTTACCCTTAGGTATTCAATAATTCGAAGGAAAATTTGGTGAAGACCCAGGGGCTCATATCACCACCTTTCACTTGTGGTGCCCTTCCAACTCACTGAATGATGACACCGTTCGGTTGAGATTGTTCCAAAGAAATCTGACTAGTTCTGCCGCAAAGTGGTACATTGAACTTCCCTCTATTGCGTTTGATAGTTTTTGGGACTTAGCTAATGTGTTCCTTAACCATTTCCAACTTCCTATCCGGTATGATGCCAACACAAAATTATTGTACACCTTTTGGTAGGACAAAGATACCCATATTTTGGATCATATCCAAGAGTGGCAAAGGCGGAAGAGGCTCATTAAGGCCACTATCCCTCCCAAGTTTTTGTTAGAATGGTTCCTTGAATCCTTATTGCCATATATATCTAAGGATGTATCCACTTTGGGAGTAACTAATGAGGAAGAGGCTATTCTCAGGGCCCAACAGTTAGATTTTATATACTCTCAGTCTAGGATTCTATATGAAATTATCCCTGATGCACCGTGGCCAACACATAGTGTCGAGAAACCTAAGCCTAGACCCCATGTCGATGGTGTGGTTGGTTCAGTTAAATTTCCCACTGTAGAATATTTGGAAAAACAACTCCATGAGTTGTCCATTAAACAGTCTACAGCAGAGGTAGCAAAGGTTTCCCCCTAATCCCAAAATGCAAACATTTTTTCTCACTCCTCCCAAAAGGGAAATTAGAAGCCTGGTGGGAAAAAGAAAAAAGGGAAGAAAGGTGAGGGAAACCAAAACAAGCCAAAACCCACAAATAATGCTGATGGGGGGAAAAAAGAGAAGAAGAAGGTGAAATTACCTTGTAAGTTGTGCCAAGAAGATAACTTGACCCATCAATTCCCTCTTATGGATCAAGCTCAGGAGCTGCTCAAAATTCAACAACCAGCTGTCCTAAAGGATCCTTTTCCCCAAGGACAGAATGTTGCTTCAGCTTCTAATGTAGTAGGGGGAACTACTAATGCACTTGAGCAAACTTATATCAACATGTTGTGATCCTAGAAATTACTCCAGACTAGAAACAAGAACTATGATACAGAGGCTCTTGCGAAGGGTAAGTCTATAGGTGAAACTTCTAACCCTCTCACAATTGAAAAACCTGTTGAAACTATGCCTAAGATACCAAAAGGTGTCTTCAAGAAAGCATTGCACAATCCAAATGCTAAGGCTATAGCCAATTACTCTATAGTTGAATATTTATCCCAAACCCCTTGTGCAATGTCCCCTTTGGAGGTGTTACAGAGTTGTCCCACCCAGCGAGATGCACTCTTAGCAGCCTTAGGTAGTATGGATTCATCAAGCCTCATGGCGAAGTTTAATTATTCTGATGTCAAAGTTCACCTACCGTATCATGTGTCCTTGTCAATAGATGTCATCCATGGCGGAAAAACCATTAGAAGGTCAGTTGTCAACGAAGGTGCTTCCACATGTGTCATGTCCTTGTCTTGCTAGAAGGCTCTTGGATCTCCACAGCTAGTTCCATTGAACACCCTACATACTGCTTTCGACAGAAGGTCATTTCATCCACATGGTATCCTACTAGCTTTTGAGATAAAGTTGGTCGAAAAGGCAGTGTCTGTTGAAGTAGAGGTAATTGATGCACCGTTGGATTACAACTTTCTTCTGGGGAGAAGTTGGACTTATGCCATGTCTGCAATTGCATCAACCGTTCTTCGGGTGGTAGTGTTTCCGCACAAAGGGAAGTTGGTTACAGTAGACCAACTCAGTTTTACTCGGAAGGGCCGCATGGAAACTATTGAGTCCACCGTGTCATTGGTTGATCAGGTAAAACCTGATTAAGAGAGCTTAGGGGTTGGAATGTATTCATCATTAATGGGCACGTTCGATATCTCAGCCCTGATTAATTATTTAGGTTCTACTAGTGTAGGGAAGTCTATTGCAACGGTTGGTGATAAAACAGATCCTTGGGTTCTTCCTTTCCATCATGAGCCTAAATTTCCCTTATCGGTAGAGGAAGTAGCTTATCAAGCTATCGTTAACACCACTGTTGATCTCGTTTTGGTTCCTCCTACAGTCTCAGAGGAGCCGAAAGAAGTCTATATTCCTGCTTGGGCAGAGAACTCTTTGTATACTGACGACTGCTTAGACATGGTTTTGCCTTCAGACGAAGCCGTTTTGGAAGCTATGAGTAGGAAAGATAAGATCTGTGAAGATCTTCACCATAGATCCTACTTTCTTCTAGAGTTAAGTAGGATTGAAAATCAAGAGTTCCATGTGAGACTGGTAGGTGATGCTGATATACCAATCAACCCCTTACCAAGGGAGGGAATATTTTCCAAGGGGAACATGGCAAACATTTCTGTTACTATTCCTATCAACATCTCTGTGAAGCCCAACGTTGTGGAAAATGTATATATTGGTGCAAACTGCTCTTCGGAGGATATTTCTATCTATATGGCCTTGTTTAAGGAGTTTCATGACGTGTTTTCTTGTTCATATGAGGAGATTCCAGGAATAGATCCATCGATAGTCGAACATGAAATATGAACCTATCCTTATGCCAAACCAGTTCGACAAAAACTTAGACCTGTTAATCCGCATAAAGCAGCAGCCATTAAGGCTGAAGTTGAAAAGCTGCTAAAATATGGTTTTATTTACCCAATAGCTTTGACGGAGTGGGTATCCATCCCTGTTCCTATCAATAAAAAGCAAGGGATGATACGTGTCTGTACTGACTTTTGTGATTTAAACAAAGCTTGTCCTAAGGATAACTACCCCACACCATTCATAGATCAAATCATTGATTCTTGTGCAAGGAGTGAAATCTTTTTTGTTTATGGATGGTTTCTCTGGGTATAATAAATTCAAACCAAGCCAGAAGACCAACATAAAACAACTTTCATTTGTCTTTGGGGTACATTTGCGTATAAGAAAATTCCTTTTGGATTGAAAAATGCAGGGGCTACCTTTCAGCAAGCAATGTATTTTTCCTTTAATGACATTAAGTCTATTGTCTAACCCTAGCTAGATGATCTGCCAACGTAATCTCGTAAGAGGATCGACCATCCAGATCACTTGCGTTTAATTTTAGAATGATGCAGGCATTACAAAATATGCTTGAATCCCCATAGGTGTTTTTTCTGTGTCGATTCAGGTAGGCTGCTTGGGTTCATTATTTCTAACAAAGGTATTCAGGTGGATCCTTGGAAAGTTGAGGCCATTGTAAATCTGCCTCCTCCTCGTTCCATCAGGAAACTTCAGAGCCTGCAAGGAAAGTCTAACTTTCTTCAACATTTTATCGTGAATTATTCCAATATCACCAAAGGTTTCATGCGCATATTGAATTAGGACACCCCATTTGTATGGGATGAAACCACACAACTTGCGTTCGAGGCATTAAATAAATCTTTGTTGTCGGCACCTTCATTACATCCGCCAGATTACTCTTGTGATTTTATATTGTATCTGGATGCATCCGAGTCGACCATAGGGGTAGTGCTAGTCCATGAGGATGATGAGCTCCAAGAGCATGTCATCTACTATCTTAGCCATGCTTTAGCTAGCCCTGAACTTAGGTACTCTTGTGACCTCTGCAAACTAGAGCTCTACTCATTAGATTTCATCTTCAATATACCCTTTCCGCAAATGAGAATCTTAATAGACAGTTGTAATGATAATAGGATCCTCCCTCTTGGTCCCTAGAAGAATTCTCTTTTTTTGTCGCTATAGGATTTGAATGTGTTGACAACAAACTCAGTGATATATCCTTCCAAAATGATGTCTAGCCAAACTTCGACAGCCCTTGACGCCTTGTTCTGGACCCTTTTCAGTCGTTGAATCAGTTCAGGGCTCAAGTAAGTAAGTTCGCCTCCTTGGAAATTACTTTTCTGGAAAGTAAGCGGCACCAACCACTCGTACAAGATAATCGGGAACTCAATGAAGAAATTTTTGAGGATATTATAGTAGATATGTATTTGCAACCACTTTTTTGTTGTCATTTTGGAGCTCTGGTTTTATTCTGTTGTGAACTATTGGGCCTTCTAATCGAACCAGTCTTGGATCTCTAGTTTCATCGGGTTCCACAACATGTCCTCTTCTTCCTTACACTAAAAACAGAACCATTTGTTGACACAGATCAGTCGACAGGAGTTCACACACTCTCAACACCCTTCAAATCAATCTCCCTAAACACCAACCCAGACATATTTTACCCTATCCAGCAAAACCTACGAAGCAGATGCAGTCTCACCCAATATGTTTGAGAGAGGGCTGCAAGAACCACATTTTTTGCAGAAGGGAAGAGGACTTGTGCACTTAATCTCTTTCTTTCACAACATGACTCACAGATCCAGGAGGGGTTAATCTATCATCTATATGAACTGTCTACCACTATTCACATCAATATCTAGTATCGCAACATTTCATCCTTCTGGTCATCTTAACAAAGAGGTCGACATGTAAGAATCGATCCACTACATGAAGAATTCATATCATCTAGATAAGCAAAACATTTTGTCAAACACTGGGAGATCGCATCATTCAATTTTGTAAATCACAACATTTTAACCATATAGATCGAATCACTCATATCACATCAATTAAATATAGAGATATGAATCAAAAAATTCAAAAACATCACAGATCGCATCGTAGACAAAGACAACATAGAGTTGCCAACAACATTCATATATATCAGCTACACAGGTTAAAATTCATCCCAGAACACATCCCTAGGTCAAAAGCCTCATACCAAATTGTAGATCACCAAATAGTTTGAAATCGCGAAAGACAAAGATACTTTTCTCCAATTATCCTTCGATAATAAATATGCTTATTAGTAAATTCCTAACTCTATTTATAGGCTTGTTCCTTTTACAAAAAGGTCCACATATAACTAATTTGGACTATACTTCTAACTACTTCTGACCGAGGGACTACATTTGTCGGCAACTTCCTCTTGCATAGCCCCTTTGAATTTTTTCGCTTTCTACTATGCCACACCATGCGCCCTCAATCCCCTACCAACAAGTCTCTTTGTAGGTATTAAAGAAGGCATTTTGTACATATTCAAGCATTTGTTGAAGACTAATAATATCGGTCCTCATTCGAGTTGGACCTGAAGACCTATTCCATCAGGCAAAACTCTGTTATCACATGTGTATTCAATTTTCATGGTTTGCATCTCTTTTATGTGTTTATGTGCTTCAATTATTCTCTTTAATTTTGCCATTTAAAGGCTTTTAATGATTTTAATCATTCAAATTTCCACATGCAAATTAATGGTTATAAAGATCCTATAATTTTCGGATCAAGTGTTTATCAAAGTAGGCTAACTAGGGAATTGCAGAGTGTCAAAGTTAACAAGATCATGGATTAAGTGTGGTGAAGGGAAACTTTAAGAGTTTGATCCAGAAATTGGTTTAAGAATAAGGAATAAAATGGTAGAAGAAGAATACCAAGAATAATATGAGAAGGCATTTCATAAGGATTTCTATAAGATGGAAGATAGAGTAGAAAAAAAGTTTGCATATTATTAAGAGAGATTGTCAAAGAAGAAAAAAAAGAAGGAGAAAGAAAAGAATATTTCTTTGGAAAAAGGAGGAGACCCTTCTGATCCTTCTTCTTCATCTTCCTCTTCCTCTTCTGGAAACTCCAGTACCGCTTCTTCAAATCCAAAGAAACAACATGAGAAGTCTAAGTTTGATTTACCTTATTTAAAACTTGATATTAAGTTTGATTTTCCTACATATAATGGTGAACTTAATGCAGAAAAGATAGATGATTGGATCAAGCAGATTGAGGTGTATTACAAGATCCAAAATCTTGCAGATGATAGTGCAAAGATCCAGTTGGCTACTTTCCATATTGGAGGCACTGCGCTCATCTACTGGGAGAGTAAGACATAGGAAGACCTCCTTAGAAAAGGTAAAATTATTTCTTCCTGGTATGAATTTATTGTTGTGTTAAAGAAGAAATTTTACCCATTAGGCTATATACAACAAGCCATGATGGATTGGAAAAACTTAAGGAAATGTAAAGGTCAGAATGTACAAGAATACACACATGTATTTAGAAAGAGAGATTTTATTTTGGGTATACCTCTCTACACTCAAGAATCTCTTCTCAATTTTATTGGAGGATTACATAGTTATTTGCGTCATACAATACTTATGTTTAATCCTACTAACCTTGAAAAAGTATGTGTGCAAGCTACACACATTGAATCCAAAGGGAAGAGTGATCATGATAATTTTTCTTCAGGTGAATCTAGCCACTCAAAATAAGGAAAGGGAAAATGGAATGGAAATCATATATCTACAGTGAGGAAATGTGATGAGAAGCCTACATTCTCACATTGTTAAAATCAAGGGCACGAAGAGGCAAAGTGTTGGGTACTACATCCAAAGTTGAAACCAAAATGGGCTAAGAAACAAAGAGGTAAAAAGAAGACCACTACTACTATTCCGTGTGACATTGGATATGGATATAAGGATAAATCTAAGTTATATGTTGTTGGCATAAAATGTATAACATATAATGTTAATACATGTTCTTCTTCTTCTAGAAAATATCATGATGAAAAGGAGAGGAATGCATTATTCCATCTAAGAGTAATCTCTAAGCACGCAAAGACTGATACATTAATTGACTATGGTTCATAAGAAAATATTATATTTGAAAACCTTATTAATCAGATTGGATTGGAAATTAATTTGCATCCTAAACCATATCCACTTGGATGGGTATGAAAGAATGCACAGTTGCAAGTCACTAAGCAGTGTTGAATTAGGTTTTCCATTAATTATCATTTCATTGATGATGTTGTTCTAGATGTGATACCTCTTGATATTTGTGGCATGGTGTTGGGTAGTCCATATTTGTTTGATAAAAACACCATCTTATTCAGGGAGAATAATATGTATCACTTCTTCAAGAACAGGATCAAATACAATGTAAGAGCTCATAAGATGAAAAAATATTTGTATATGGTTGCTACAAGGAAGATGAAGATGTTAGTAAATGTAAGTAAATGTTTATCTCTTATGTCAGTTAAATATTGTGGTCTTGGAAATGAAATAGTAAATGTTGATACTACTCATATGTTACAGGATACACCCCAAGTACAACATGATGGATTAGAGTATGAAAACATCTTGGATTGTAGGGAAAGAGTTCCATTAGTCCTCACTGCTTCTGTAAAGAAAACCAAGCTTTCATTCTATTTAGCATATACATGTTCAATTTCATGTCTACTTTTCCTATTATTTAGTTATGTTTGGATGGTAGTTGTGACATTGAATACATATTTATGTACAGATGATAGAATGATTAAGTTTGTTAAAAACATAATTTTTTTTTGTCTTTGTGATTGTGAGCCAAATGATTCTAAACTAAGTGGGTTGGATGGTGGACACGGTTCAAGTGGGGCCATGGTGTCCTCACTGTTTTTCTGATTAATTTCTTCTTTTGGTGGTCTAGAAGCTCTTTAGTAGGGAGGTTTGATCCAGAAGGATATTTGAGATTGTTCAAAATTAAAGTCTTAAAATTGAAAATAGAATATTGCATCTGCGTAGAGCTTGGTGAAAGCTTTATGAAAAAGTTCATTTCGTGCAGAACAGACTTTGGATGTGAACGTTATTCAGTTCTGAACTTTCGGCAAACAGGTAAATTTGGAAGAAGAAAAAAAGTTCCATGTGGCACCACTCCAAGGGTGACACGTGTCATCTATAGCACTGATGTGGCACCACCATAGAGAACCATGTGGTAGTTAGGTTCCAATGGTAGATGAAGTGGTATTCCAGTTGGAAGCCAACGTGGCAGGTTGATTTGGAAGATGAGGTGGAACAATAGCTCATTGACACATGGAAACCATGTGGAAAGTTTTGTAGCCAAGTGGGCCAATAAGGTACTGCCATGTGGAATCCTTGTTGGCAAGTGGTTGCACAAATTACCAAAATTGTGGAGCCAGGGAGGATCGAACCCCTAACCTCCACTACACCAAAGAATCCACAAAGATATGTTATCCATCTTCTCCGTCATTTGTTCCTTAATCATATGAGTGTCAAGTTGTATTTAAAATTGAACTGAATCTATTTTGGAAAAGGGGTGGGATGAGGGATAAGGCCTCGGCCCCATGTGTCAAATCCAAAATGTATGTTATGTCTTTTTTGCAATAACATACCGTCCATACGACCTTTGGTCCAACACATATTTCCCAACACATAACCCCACCATATATAATATTATGCCCACAAAAATAGTGACATGGAGAGAGGTCTAAGGGTTTGAACATGTGACCTCCTCCCCCTTTGGCAAATTCCCTCACCATTGAACCAAATACGCCATATCTAATGTTATATGGAAAATGTGTGTTTTAAGTTGCTTTGGGTCAGATTTTATACCAATATGAGCGCG
>LPNX010644471.1:247664-274686 GCA_001517045.1 Pseudotsuga menziesii | reverse complement strand
GATTTCACCATATTTCCTCCACTTTTACATGAGTGTTTATCCCATTAACTTTAGGATAAAAAATTTGTAAAACCCACTCAATTTGGGGATAGGTTATGGGTTTTTTGGCTATATAAACCATTGTAATTTACCATGAAAAGGAATGGGAGGAGTATTGGAAATGCATTTAAGGGTTATTCAAGGAATTGTAGAGTGAATGGCTTAATTCCATTATGACTTTGAAGGCTTTTGTAAGTTATTTTCCTCATTTGCCAAGAGGCTTTTAATCCTCTCTTAGTAGATTGTGGAGAGTGAGAGGACTTCATTGTTGAAGCCTAAGTCTCTTTGTAGATGTTGAAGAATGAATTTTGTACCTATTCAAGCATTTATTGAAGACTAATAAGTTCGGTCCTCATTGGAGCTTGACCCAGAGATGTAGTCCATCAGGGACAAAATTCGTTATCACATGGTGTATTCAATTTTCATGGTTTGGATCTCTTTTATGTGTTTATGTGCTTCAATTATGCTCTTTAATTTTTCCATTTAAATCCTTTTAATTAGTTTATTCATTCAAATTTCCACATGCAATTTAATTGTTATAAATATCCTGTCATTTTCGGATCATATATCCTAGTGGGATTTGGGCACATTGGAATTAATTCATGTGTGGTATTGCACCCTTGAAGTATCATCACTTGTGGGTCTTGCACATTTTTGGGACTTTCATTTATGTTCAAACTCATCTTATTTTTTATGCCGTTTGTGCACTTCTGAATCTTTCCACACTTATTCTTTATGTGTCTCTGCAAGTCGGTATGTCGACTTGAATGATAGCTGACTAAGTTGGTCAACCGACTAAGTCGGTCAGCTGACTAATTAGAGATTAGGTCGGACACCTAAGGTCGTGTCGATGGAGTGAATTGACAGGTAGTTATTTTGTAACTGTTGTAAATTGTATATATTAGGCTATTGAGCTAGATGAGAACTCGGTTCAGTTCTCTACATTGCATGGACCCTCTCATTTTAATATAATCTGTTATTTTATCTACTTGTTCTTATCTCTTGTCTCTGTTATGTATGTATGTTTTAGTATGTATTACTGGTAACCCTATGTGATCTGCGAGATTACAACATTGGTTCCGTTGCTGGTAGTACATGTCTAAGATGTGTGCAAGCAAATGATATTAGAACAGGAGATTAAGGACTGGTGGGAGTGTAAAGTAGAAAATTATTTGCAGAATTACGCACGAAGAAACAGATTGACGACCGCATAAGAAAAAGAAAGATTCTTTACAGAGACACATGAGAAGTTTGTAGAATCAGTGCCCCAACTTCTGAAGAAAATACTGGATGAAAAATCCGGAAGGGACTAAAGATCAACAATTACTAGAAAAACTGACTCGCGGGGAAGAACAAACTTGTCAGAGTGGTTCAAAAAAATCGCCGACGAATTCTACGATGAGCAAATAGTAGAAGACAGAACTTCAGTGGAAACCATCAAGAAGAAATTCTACACAGACCTCACCGAGAAATTTTTGTGTTCCTTACCGACCTTGCTGTTTAAGTTCCTGATCGAGAAGGGAGTGGGTCATATTGTCGAACCCCGTCCATCACTTCACGGATCGCCATTAAACCCTAAGCGGGTGGAAAAGTAAAAGAGGTGGGAAAAATTCATTGCCAAAAGGGAGTGGGAATACTTCCTAAGCAGGTAGACCGAACTATCCGAGATTTCTAAAGTGTCAAGTAGGATATGGGGGGCTAGCTGGTCATATGTCGGAATAAAGTGGAGTGGATTCTAGTCGACTAAAGGAGATACCAATCACCAGTAATGAGAATTCAACCTAAACAGGAAATTAAGAAGACAGTGTCACACAAAGGTATGACGGACTTCTAGAAAATAGAGAGGGAGAGGAGGCTACAAAGTAGGGAAGAAAGAAGAGAAAGAGCCTTAGTGCTGCAGAGAGGAATGAGTACTAGGGTGACTGACCAGGAAAGAGATCCGTCAGATTTGGGTCATGACCGACAAGAAGAAGGTGTGGAAGAAGAGGCATCCCCTATGGAAGAAGAATTGTGGATAGAGCAGCGAGAAGCTCTCCAATTAGAAGTTCCCCAGGAAATAAAACCTCCGACAGATCCATGTATCCGGATACAAGCTATTGTCGAAGAGGACCTCAGACTAGGAGCTGGTGACTTTGGTATATGGAGTCGACTAGATGACGAAACATACACTGGTAGACATCTAATTATCCGTCGACCAGAAGAAGGAAATTGGGTTACGCTTCAAGCGGTACCCTCCAACCGAAGTATCCACTTAATTTTACCGACACATGAAGGAGCACCGCCCCTGCCAAATATAGCTTTGGAAGACACAAAACATTTAGAACCGCAGACAAATAATTGCAGTTGGACATTGATAGAAGAAGTCGACACTAATTGACTGCTGGTCGAAGAGGAAATGACAAAAACAACCGATGAGAACGAGAGTTCCGTTGATGATAGTTCTACAAAGAGGACTAAGCAAATAACCCCATCGCCCACACCACCACCTCCACCACTACTAAATCTTGAAGAAAGCAGTGACAGTGACTCTGACATGGGTCACGGGTCAGCACACATTCCCCTATATGAGGGTGATGAGGACCCTAGACGACACTGGTTCATCTGTGAGTTGACTTGGGAGCCTGGAGGCTAACCAAGTTACAGATGAAGACAGGCAGATGGCGCAGTTTGCTGGTGCCTTGAGGAAAATGGCATTAACTTGGTACATGACCTTTTCTGAAAGAACCCACTGAGCAACCAAAGCCGAAGTAAAAACACAATTCCTATCATTTTTTAAGACTCCAGATGCAAAACATCTCGCAGCAAAGAAGCTAAAGACAACATCGCAGAATCTAGGAGAAACTCTCCATGATTATGATAAACGATGGAAAGACCTTCTTATCCAATTGGACTATGTTATTAATCCAGTGGTTTCTTGCAGGTTTATCACAGAAAATTCACTGACACATAAATCTGGAGACATTCAAGACTTACGAAGATGCGCTTACAAAATCTCTCCAAGTAGAAATGGATGAGGACATACCAGCATATTCCATTGATCACAGACTAGAAGAACAGATTGAGAGCGTACATAAGTCATTAAAATAATTAAACCTCAAAAGTTAGGATATTTGGTCTCGATGGCTGGACATTCAAAAGACACATGTTGACAGGAAATCAGCCGATAGGATGTTCGATTCATGCAGACTAAATGTTTTTGCGACATTTGCCAAGAGCATGGAGACCACTCGACAAAAGATTGCCCGTTCAACATGAAGAATGACAAGGCATCTTGGTTTGTAATCTGCGAAACTAAAAATCATAACATGACCGACTGCCATCTGAATCTCAAGAATTGACAAAATTATCATGCAGTCTATCAGAACAATGCAGTTGCAGAAAGTAATGAGAAAAACCATGCGCCAAACGATCAGAACAATCAAAGATACAGAGGTTGAAGATACGAGCACTGGTATGACAATCGACATGGAGGCTATGAAGGTTGAGGTCGATTCTCTGGAAATCGAGACAACCGACCACGTCGACCCATCCAATGTTTTACATGTTATAAGGAGGGACACTGGTATGCAGACTGTCCATACAAGGACAGAACTGACCTCAAATTTTGTACTAGTGGCGGAGTAGGGGATCACTCATTAGAGGATTGCCCTACCATGATGGAAAAAATAAATAAAAAGAAAAATGTTAATGTCTTGTTGTGTGTGCAAAAAAATGATGTAATAAATACAAAGAATTTGTTTATCGTAACCCGACAAGGGACAAAAATAGTAAGCGATAACCCACGAATCAGCAAAATAAAAGAAAAGAATGTCTACCCTAATCTAGTTAAAGAAAAAATATCTATATAAATATGCAACAAACATATTTAAAGAATTTTCCCGATAGGAAGAGGCTAAAGACAATCGACATAACATAATAAAATAATTAATACAGCTAGTACAGAAAGATAACTTAGTATCTCAATTCATCGACTTATTATATGAAATAAAACACAACAACACTAAAAAACAAACAAAGAATATCTGTAGTCTAAATCAAAAAGATAAAAGTGATGCCGACCCACTTGTTGACTTGGAAATTGAAGGATACCATGTCCGACAAGTTGTGCTCGACTTTGGATCACAAGTAAACATCATGACTCGTGACACTTGGGAACAACTGGGCAGACCTCGACTATATGACTCAGGTATATACCTAAAACTAGCCGACCAAGGCCTAATTGAACCTATCAGAGTCTGGAAAAATGTCGACACAACGATAAAAGGAATATCGACCAAAGTCGACTTTGAAATTATTGACACTGAGGAAGGATCCAGCTCCTTCCCAGCGTTAGTAGGTTGACCTTGGGGAAGAAAGATGAAAGCATCGATATCCCTAGATAAAGAGAGAATAAAATTAAAAGGAACTAGACAAAAGGTCATTGTACCTATTCATCCATCCCAAGGAGAACCTTGGACAGAACCTATTGATGAAGAAGTTGATATCCGGCAACTTTATCAGATACAAAATAATGCAGATTATACAGAACCTAATATCTATGGAGAACTTCATTTAGGAAACCAAGACTCAGTAGGATATAATTCAGATGCAGAATTATATGATTGGGAAGTCCAGAACTACGAAACACAAGCAAGAGGCTGCTGGACTATCCAAAAAGTACAGAAAAATCCCACCCAACAGTGCTTCGTAGTGTCCATTGTACCAAAAATATTTGAGAAAAAATTAGGGAATACCCTACTTTAAAACCTACAAATGTAAATAATACACAAATACCAAGATATAAGGAAAGAGAATCACCGGTCATGCACATAGAACAAGTGTCCAAAAATATTGGTGAACATGGTCGACTACAAAGTTTAGTAGAGACTTTTACAAGACAACTGCTAGATGGTGGGATACCCATTAGACAAGACTGCAGATCTGGACAATAGCTTCGACTTACTTTGTAGAAAGGTTTGGAGGAAAGAAGTTAACCAACCAAGCTTAGATACCTATTTTCATTCAAGGACAAAATGCAGAAGACCATATTAAGACCTGTGAAAAAGAATGGAGAAGACTTGGATACAAAGATGAATGTGCATGGCCACATCTGTTCCCATCAACCCTCGCTGACTTACCAAAAAAATGGTATAAGATGGAAGAAGCTCGAGGTGAAACATTCCTATGGCATGAACTAAGAGAAAATTTTATCAACGATTTCAACTTTATACCACAAAATAAGAATTTGGTCGAAAAAACAAAGCAGATTCACGAATTTATACAGCCGACAGAAAACAAACCCTTAAAAGATAACCTACAGATAATGGACTGTAACAATATACAAACCGGGACAATGCCACAGTCGACAAGACTACAGTTAGAAAATGAAAATACTAAAGAAAAAATTTTTAGATGGAAATCAAACCATGTCGAAATGACCAAACCTATTTGCACAGTACTCAAAGTTGGAACAACCAACAAGGACGATACCGACCGAATGACTACAGCCGACTTCCCTGCCACATTCTCACAGTTTAAAGAAGGAAGTCAACCAATCAATGAAGCCAAAGCACCAGAATGTCTAGATGCTAAGGTCAAAACTAGAGAATTCGACATCTCAAATGATGATCGACCCAAAATGGCAAAGATTGGAGACTACTGGAGTGAAGAGCAGACAACAGAAATAGTGAACCTCTTAAAAGAGTTTCGGGATGTATTTTCCCAAGATTATATAGATCTCAAAGTTTTAGTCCATGAAATGGGTGAAATGAAAATTGACACTAAAACTAATGTTCGACCTGTGAAGAAAATGCCATATAAGCTAGCTCATAAATACACAGAGATAGCAAAAAAGGAGATTGATAACATGCTTGCAGCAGGCATCATCTACCCTATTGATGAATCAAAATGGGCAAGTCCAACGGTTTTTCAACCTAAGAAACATGATCCGACCAAATTAAGAATTTGTGTCGACTTCAGGGAGCTAAATAAAGTGACACTAACAGACCCATTTCCAACTCCTTATGCAGATGAAATCTTAAATGAATTTGTAGGACATGAATGCTACTCATTTGTAGATGGATTCTTAGGTTATAACCAAGTGCCAATAGCTAAAGAAGATTAGAAAAAGACAACATTTGCATGTGAATTTGGCTCATTTGCTTACAAGGTTTTGCCTTTTGGATTAAAGAATGCACCTGCAGTATTCTCTAGAATTGTGGTAGAAACATTCCAAGAATATATTTACAAAACCATGGCAGTATACTTTGATGATTGGACAATATATTCCATGTTAAAAGATCATTGCAAGTGGCTAAGGCTTATATTGGAAAGATGTCGACAAATCCAGTTAGCTTTAAACATCAGGAAGTGCATATTTGTGACCCCCATAGGGATATTGTTAGGACACATTGTTTGTAAGGAAGGCATTAAGGTTGACTTGGCAAAAATCAAAATTATCCTTGACCTCAAACCACCAGTAAACTCAAAACAAGTCAGGTTGTTACTTGGCCACACAGGCTATTACAGAAAATTCATAAGATATTATTCATACATGACCTAAGCACTAGAAGAACTATTAAGGGAAGATAAAGAATTCAACTAGACAGAGGAATGCCACATATCATTTAAAAAACTAAGAAGAAAACTAGTCAAAGCACCAATCCTAAGGTTTCCAAACTGGTCGACTAAATTCCATGTCCACATCGACGCATCAGGTCTAGCAATAGGAGCAATCCTAACTCAGCCGGGAGATGATGGAATGGATTATCCTATAGTTTACAGTAGCAAAAAACTAAACAAAGTTGAATGAAACTATTCGACGACAGAAAGAGAAGCATTAGGAATGGTCCTTGCACTACAAAAATATCGACATTATCTCCTAGCTAATCCATTTATCTTTTACACTGATCATCAAGCATTAAAATACCTTGTGAATAAGCCTCTACACCATGGAAGAATTTGTCGATGGCTACTTCTATTCCAAGAATTTGAGTTTGAAGTCGTTGTCAGACCAGGTAAGTTAAATGTCAGCCCCGACCATTTATCTGGAATTGACACAGGAGAGGAACTGACAGGAGTCAAAGACAACTTACCAGATGCACATCTATTTCAAATAGAAGCAGTCTCAACAAAGTTAGAGGAAATAGCTCAATTTTTAGAAGATGGACAAGCACTAGAAGGCATGAGTACCAAAAAGAAACAGATCTTAGCCATGAAAGTTGCACCTTATAGCCTCATAAATGGATTCCTGTACAAAATGGGTTTAGACGACATCCTTAGAAGGTGTGTACTAGAACATGAAAGGAACAAAATTATGCATGAATCACATTATGGACGTGCAGGAGGACATTTCCAAGCAGACACAACTGCAAAGAAAATTCAACAATTAGGGTTATGGTGGCCGACACTCCACAAAGATTGCAAAAACTTTGTAAGCCAATGTGACAGATGCCAACGACTAGGTCGACCCCTGCCTAGCACAGAAATGCCCTTGATATCGGTAAACCCAAGTTTGACATTTGAAATTTGGGCCATCGACTTCATAGGACCATTTCCTATACCAACAAAATGAATAGGTGCAAGGTATATAATAACTACAGTCGAATATGTAACCAAATGGGCAGAGGTAGAACCAGTCGACACATGTTCCAGTGAGATAGCTGATAAGTTTATCTATGGGAATATCATTACCAAATTTGGATGTCCATTAACCCTAATTAGTGACTAGGGAACATACTTTATCAATAGAACTATCAAAACCCTAACATACCAGTTCCAAATCGACCATAGTCGGAGTACAGCATACCATCCTCAGTCGAATGGAGCAATTGAAGCATTTAACAAAACATTAACAAAAGGACTAACCAAAATATGTAATGCTGATAAATACGAATGGGATGAGAAGATACCTACAATACTATGGGCATACAGAACAACATACAAATGATCAACCGACCAAACCCCCTTTCAACTAGTTTATGGACAAGAAGCAGTAGTTCCACCACACTTCCGACAGCAGACACCTAGTATTGCAGAAATTTTACATGTCGATGTCGAACAAGGAAGAAAGGACTGAATATTACAACTAAGTAAACTTGAAGAACACCAACTAATTGCAATACAAAATCAAGAAATCCAGAAACAACAACAAAAGGCGTGGCACGACAGAAACATCAAAAACAAAAACTTGTCGATAGGCGACCTTGCTTTACTATACAATAGTCGGGTAAAAGGCAAACCTAAAAAGTTACATATAGAATGGATGGGACCCTATGTTGTCGAAGAAATACATACCAATGGATTAGTTCGACTAAATATGTTACAAGGCATAGTATTTTGGAAACTCATTAATGGAGCCCGACTAAAACGCTACAAAGACCTAAACAAACACATCTTTAAAAAAAAAGTATATAACGACCATAACGGTGAAACAAAAACTATAAAAACCTAAAAATCCAAAAATCAAATAGTACTTTTATACACACAAAACTATGATAGGAAATCACCACTTCGACAACCGACATCATGCCCATCGACATAACACCATCGACCATTTTCATAACCAACATCAACTGACGACCTCGATAGTCCCATCGCGCATTCATGACTTCGAGCGCCAAAAGAAAATCACCATTAATGCACACTCAAGTGTTCTAGCTGGAACATCACATCTGCCATTAATACACCCATCGACAAGAACATCCAACACATCCCCTATAAATACTGAACCACCAAAGGATCATTCACTGCAATTCAAACAAAGAGAGCATCATAGCAACCGGAAGACTGAAAACCAAGAGCATCATAGTAAAATCGACCCCTAGACCGACAAGATGGCACCAAAATAGACTAGAGCCTCAACCAAGACCAAGGAATTACAGACTGTAGAGACACCATTAGTGAGAAGATTAAAGAACATTAAGAATGCTAAGGTGTAGGAAGGCTCATGGGAAAAACTATGGGCCGAGATAAAAGAATGGGCGTACGTTGACAAGAAACCTACCCAAGATGCAGAGAAAATACAACACAGTTCCATTGTAAATTATGTCAACGTGCCGCTCATGGCCAGCTTCGGTGGCACAAAAGAAACAACAGTAAAGTTTGTCATAAGCCGGTACCACAACAACAGATTTTACTTCGACCAACTGGTCGGCATCTCCAGGGAAGTCATTTCTAAATTAACAGGGCTATCAAACAAAGGAGACCCAGTACCAGTCGGTATAAAAGAAGGACTGGTCGAAGAATTAACAGGGTCGACATCGAGCAAAAACTTGAAAGGACCAATGATTGGTCACATAACACATCGAACGCCACAGATTGTGGCCAAAATCATAGCTATTACACTCACAATGGTAGGTTGTGGAAGTGACCTCAAACTAGATATGTTGGAAGCAGTAGACACCATTGCAACCAATGGAAAGATATACAGATGGGCTGAGTATGTTGCAGACATGATCAAAAATATCTGTGAGAAATGCCAAGAGATGGGAGGAATTATCAGGTTCTCGTCCTTTATCTTATGGATAGTAATGTTTTCTATTTTCCCTGAAGGAGACAAAAAATTTCAAGAACTGAAAAAATTCCATATGTGGAGATTCAAAGTGTTCTCCCAGAAAGGAACAATGAAGGAGCTTGCAAATGGGAAAGTGTTGTTGGAAAATTGTCTCCAGCAACTAAAAGTCCATACAACCAGATGGAGGGTGCCTCAGAACATCTGACGAAGTCTACCTAAAAAGGCCCACATTCAGCTAGAGCTCGACCATACCGTGGTGTGGTACATGCAGGGCACCAAATCAAATGCAAAGACCCTCAACTATTATTCGTCAGTCGAAGCGATCTTTTAGGAACTATCTCAATAGACAGGAATAAATATACCAATACCAGCAAAAGCAAAGGAGACAAACTTACCGATAGAGGAACCGTTGACAGACCAAGAGAAGGAGGAGTATTACGAACTTAATCTATACATCGGTACCTTTGTGTCAGAGGAGGCACCGGTCAAAGGCACTGGTCAGCTATAGATCATAATCAAGCCTCCGACAGCACAAAGGGAAGAAACACATGTAGAACAACAGGTAACCAATCCAGCTGAAGAAAATCTCATCCCGACTCAAAGACCAACGAAAGATATAGAAACAAAAAATCTAGAGTATGCTGTCACCAAAGAGATTATCACCAAATTGTCGAAGGAGATAGTAGCTGCAAGAAAAAGGAAAAGAACACAACAACAACCACAAGGGAAAGGTAAGCACAATATTATCATTCCAGAGTCCTCAGATGATGACGAGGAACTGGAAACTACGGCCCTCAACATAATAGAAGATGCCGCAGCAAACA
Organism: Pseudotsuga menziesii; assembly: GCA_001517045.1. NCBI lineage: Eukaryota > Viridiplantae > Streptophyta > Pinopsida > Pinales > Pinaceae > Pseudotsuga > Pseudotsuga menziesii. The sequence continues at coordinate 264,330 of LPNX010644471.1, read as the reverse complement.
AAGTGCCAGTTGAAACCCAATTTCAGAAATTTGTTGAGGCAAGGGCACAGCAAGGTCGACCAAAGAAGGAGAATATCACACACACTTCAACTCCTGAAAATGTTGTAGATCTTGTGTCTACACCCCCACCTCCATCTTCGACAAAAATAACAAAAGAGCTAGTACCATAATAGCTTTCAATAAGCCCACTCGACTTATGCAAGAGTGATATGTTAGAGGCTGTGAAGGAAAAGTTTTACCAGGATAGAGACCTCTAGGCTTACATCAAAAAATTACCTGAGATCTTCACCAAGGTACAAAAGCTCTCTACCAAAGCACCTCTTTTCAAAGTCGGAGGATCCCGACTACCAGTTTCCCAAATTGGCCAAGTAATCCAGAGGCCAAAGATGGTGGCAATAATAAGCTCGACATTCAAAAGGAACCCCGACAAAGAAGTTGAAGTTATCACACGGCGGGTCACATCTATCACTCAGACCGACCCTGAACCCCAACCACTAGCTGCTGAACCGACCGGAGGTGAGGAAGAAGAAAATATGGAGGACATAAATCGAGAAATTGACCAACTATTCTCCGAAATGGACTCACCTCCTCAGATTAACAATACACCACTCGACCACACTTCCCCCAACCTAATCACACTCGACCATTCACCAACACCATCACCACCACCCCCTAACTCAGAACCCTTAATTCAACCAGCTGCACTAGAACCACCACCACCATTAGTAACAATCCCATCCACTTCTGAACCCTTTGCACCCAACCAACCAGAAGCACAACTAGATGCAGTAGACATCCAACCGACTCAAATAGAAATACCATCAACCAGTGCTGCACATCAAACAGACAATCCAGACTCAACTCTTGCAGGTGCACAGGTGCTGAAACAAGCAGAACCAAAGAAGCACAAAAAGAAGAAGGACCATCATGGACAGCCAGCAATGGTCCAGATCAATCTACTTGGGTCGATCACTATGGTTGATGCAACCAAACTGAGAGATCCATAGCTAAGAAAACTACTGGAAGCACTAGTAGTCAAAGAAAAAACAAGGAACCAGCACAGACATAAGGCGCTAGACAACAAGGAAAAAGAACAAGTTAAGTTCCTTAACAAATGCAGGAACCTAGTCTAGTCTGTGATACCAAAACCGATAGAGGTCGACACCGAAAAACCACTAGAAAGAGCTTATCAACTGTTCGAAAGCGTGGTGTCAACGCTCCAAGCACAAATTCAAGACACCAAAGAGGAACAAAAAGAAGAGACCATTCGGCTAATGATGGAGCAACACACAACCTTTTCAAAATCCTACAAAGCATTGCAAGATCACATGGAGGAGTCTGTTATCACGGAAGCAGTACTACGAGACTGGCCTGCTTACTACGGGAAAGTCTATCAGCAAACTAGGCAGATCCGACAAGAGATCTAAGCACTTGAGAAGAGGAAAAGTACTAACGAAGCACTCAGAAGCACAATTGAAGATCAGATAGTGCTTGAAACAGCTGACCTGCAGAAGCTCGAACGGGAAGCACATCAGTGGGTGCATCAAGCCATCCCAAACTTAGGAAAAGTAGACATCATCTGCCCGTAAATGAAACGAATCATAGAGACAGCAGAGGAAAATGACCAGTTTATGGGTCCCGACATGGGAAAAATAGCTTAAATTTCCATTCACAAGAAAATGTCGATCTTATCAAATTTGACTACACTAACCATCGACATACAGAAAATATTGTAGAGTTGGACAGATTTCCAACATCACCTCACAGTGACAGCCCCAGCAATTGTCGAAGTTTGCGTACAGAAAAGACCGACCATCAGACTTCACAGCCCATGAAGATCAAAGCACAGAATAATGACTACTTAGACAGAAAAGGAAATTTGGTACCTCCCTGTTTCTTCGGGACGAAGAAACATTTTGTTCATGGGGGAGATGTTGGAGGAGCAAGTTGGTATGTCGACTTGAATGATATCCGACTTAGTTGGTCAGCTGACTAAGTCAGTCAACCAACTAATTAGAGATTAGGTCAGCCACCTAAGGTCATGTCGGTTGAGTGAACCGACAGGTAGTTATTTTGTAACTATTTGTAAATCGTATATATTAGGCTGTTGAGCCAGATGAGAACTCGGTTCAGTTCTTTGCATTGTATGGACCCTCTCATGTTAATATAATCTGTTATTTTATTTACTTGTTCTTATCTCTTGTCTCTGTTATGTATGTATGTTTTAGTATGTATTACTGGTAACCCTCTGTGATCTGCGAGATTACAACAGAAGGCTTTTGTAAGTTATTTTCCTTATTTGCCAAGAGGCTTTTAATCCTCTCTTAGTAGATTGTGGAGAGTGAGAGGACTTCATTGTTGAAGCCTAAGTCTCTTTGTAGATGTTGAAGAATGAATTTTGTACGTATTCAAGCATTTATTGAAGACTAATAAGTTTGGTCCTCATTGGAGCTCGACCCAGAGATGTAGTCCATCAAGTACAAAATTCGTTATCACATGGTGTATTCAATTTTCATGGTTTGGATCTCTTTTATGTGTTTATGTGCTTCAATTATGCTCTTTAATTTTTCCATTTAAATCTTTTTAATGAGTTTATTCATTCAAATTTCCACATGCAATTTAATTGTTATAAATATCCTGTCATTTTCGGATCATATATCCTAGTGGTATTTGGGAACATTGGAATTAATTCATGTGTGGTATTGCACCCTTGAAGTATCATCACTTGTGGGTCTTGCACATTTTTGGGACTTGCATTTATGTTCAAACTCATCTTATTTTTTATGCCATTTGTGCACTTCTGAATATTTCCACACTTATTCTTTATGTGTCTCTGCAAAAGTTAATTATTTATTATTTGTAGTATTCTTGCATCAAGGTGCCACAACTTGGTGGGACTTTTATACTTCTTTCTTCTTATTGCACTTCAAATGTTTGTTCTCTTATTTTGTATACTTCTTCAAACTGGCACACATCTTCATGTTATGTTTGCACTAACTTCATTTATCTTTTTTATGCAAGAGTGAATATGCATAACTTTAACATCTCTATTAGATTCATTTATCATGTTTTGAATGCATTCATCTTGTTTGAATTCAAGTTTCTTTCCTTCATGTGTGTGTTTCGAATTTGACATCAATTACAATACCAAATTTCAACAATCACCCCCTTTGGAATTGATTTTAATCCTTCATGAAGTTATCCTTTTCTTGGTCATGAATTTTTTTTCTTTCTATACTACATAGTGCTCCCCCTATGTGTACTCACCCTGTATTCCTACCAGCTTGAATCTTTGTGCAATCCACTTATTAGTTCTTTTATGTTGTCTTTTGTTTATAAGTAGATCATTGTTCCTGATACATGATGTGTGCTTCATTATCTTTCTCCCCCTTTGACATAAATGGAAAAGAGGTGCCTTCAATGCACGTTTTCAAATTATCTTTTGTATTTTGTTTTGTGTTGTACTTCCATATATCTTGTTTGCTTCAAATACTCCCCATGTCTTCATAATTTTCTGTTCATTTTTTTTTATGTTACTCCTGCTATTTCAAATCAATATGTAGGTGGAATCACTCTGAATTTCTATGAGAGATACTTAAAAGTATCTCTTGGAAGAAGCTTCATAAATATGTTTGTACTTTGTTCTTTGGTATTGATATATTCTAAGTTGATAACATTGTCAATGACTTGTTCTCTTACAAAATGATACTTGATGAGAATGTGCTTGGTCTTGGAATGCATCATGAGTTTCTTTAATATAGTGATCAAGCTTGTATTGTCACACAATATTTGTATTGGTTGATTGAATTCTATATGGATGTCCTTTAGGGTTTATCTCATCCAAAGAAACTATGCGCAACATCTAGATGCTACAATCTATTATGTTTCTATTGTGGATAACAATATTGATGATTGTTTTATACTAATCCATGATACTAAACATTTTCCCAAAAGGAAAGTCACTCCACTTGTTCTTTTTCTGTCATCAATGCTTCATGCCCATTATACATATGTGTAGGCTATCAATGTCAATTCATTTTTTTGATGATACCATAGGACAAAATCCAAGGTTCCATTCATATATCTAAAGATTCTTTTTACATCCTATACATGTGTATCCTTTGATGCTACCTAGAACCACGCAACCGACCTTATAGCTTTCATTATGTTTGATTGTAAGGAAGTTGCATACAATAGACTTCCAATCATTGATATACCTTCTTTGCTTTATCCTCTTTAATTAATTTGCTCCCCATCACCATTGGTGTACAGACTGGCTTACAATCCTCCATATTTAATCTTTTCAATATTTATTTTACATACTTAGTATGAGAAATGAAGACGTTATATTTTAGTTGTGATATCTGGAGTCCCAAAAAGAATTATAATTCTATTACCATGGACATTTCAAATTCCTTTTGCATTTTTTGCACAAATTCCTAACTGAGATTGTCGTCATTGCTCCCAAATGTAATATCATCGATGTATACTTAAACCATAATAATGTCTACATGCTCAATTTTTATGTACACATTATTGTCTATGTTTCCCTTTTTCAAACATTGTTGTTGTAGGTACTTTCCAGTCTTGAGAACCAGGATCGAGGCACTTGTTTTAAACCATACAAATCCTTTTTTAAATTCTATACATAGTCCTTATTTCTTGTGAGTGGGAATCCTTCTGGTTGTTCAATATATACCTCTTCTTTTATCTATCCATTTAGGAAAGTCGATTTCACATCCATTTGATATATTGTGATATTTTTGGAACATGCATATGCCAAGAACATTTTGATTGCTTCCATGCATTCCACTGGAGAATTTTTTTATTCAAAGTATATTCCTTTAACTTGTTCATACCCCTTGCATACTAGTCTTTCTTTGTTCCTTACAATTTTTCCATGTTCAACTTATTCCTGAACACCCATTTGGTACCAATGACATTTTTATTTTGGGCCTTGGAACAAGCTCATGGGTCAGACTAGTTTTAATTTGATTTAGTTCTTCATTGTTGAAGGGGCTGATGGGACTTTCCTAAAGTCATCATATATTATAATGTATTAAAGTATATGATTAGATAACCTTAACAAATGAACGGTTGGAGGGGGTGCAACCACTCCAACCTCTCTCTTCATGTATAAGAATACCATCTATTGAATGATTACATTGGTTAAGCGCTTGGCTGAATATGTGCTCTTTCTTGATGGTTAATGTGTGTATAATACTTATGTCTTCTTGAATACGATATCTAGCGCTGTTTCCTCCTCTATCCAGTATGGGTGACAACAGCATTGGATGGAGGTGGTTAAACCTGAAGGACATCATGAAGATTAAAAGACTACTCGTGCACGCTAGGAGATGATTGAGGATATGCAAAATCTGTATGTTGAAATCCTACAATATCGCTCACATGATCTATTCAAGTCTAGGATGTTGTTGGTTCTACTTGCTACCACGCAAAAGGAAATATCGTATGGGAGACACAAAGAATACCTACAAGATGTGAGAAATCAGTAGAATCTTCCAGCAAAAAGAAAATAATGTTAATGGTGCTGAATAATGCCGCCTATAGAAGAAAAAGGCTCAAAATCGCTGGAAAATGGTGTATGCTTGCACTGGTAATGCTCCTATGATGCATTGACATGCTCTTAGAATGAAAGTCATATCGACCATCTTTGAAGCTGACTGTTCCAATTTCTTGTGGATGTTGGAAATACTCGTTTTCCTATCATGAATAAGACTAGACGTTGGACATGCTCATGTTTTGCCAGAGAAAGACAGGACGCCAAGAAAATCCTGCAAGAAACAAAAATTGATCGATCCAGCGTAGAATTAAACCAAAGAAGATGAAACCTATCAAAGGACTCATTCTATCGAATCTACGTCGAGGATCTCTCGCACTGGAATTTGTTTCATAAACCCGTCAATGTAGCACCCGCGGAGATGTTTAAGTTGATGGAGATGTTTAAGTTTCCTTCTCATGTCGAGTCAAGAAGCCTCACGACATATGAAGTCAAAAAATGATTACATTCAAGCGGAAGTCACCTTACAACACACAAAAGAAGAAATTAAGGCTAGATGATGACATCATAACAATTGAATTGATTGAACCCCCCGGTGTGTATTGGAAAGATGTTCATAGATGGTGACCTTGAAAATCCAGAAGATAGAGAAATGAAATAGAAATTCAAAGAGCGAAAAGGCCCTGCATGCCTAAACCGATCGAAATTCCAACTAGATGGATATTCCTGGCTCAATGGAGATGCCGATCAGAGGAGCCAGGGTGAGGCTTTAAGCCAAAATACCTCATTGCGGAAGAGGATAGTCGACCATCGTTGTGAGAGGGTGAGACTTTGATGGACTACTTCCATATTGAAGATGGAGGCTGAAGAGTAACCAGTCATAGTAGATCTGTGTACATGTGTGTTTTACTATAAATATAGCAGTTGTTGTGGCTGAGCACCTATGCAGACCTGCATGCATGGTTGATGCACAGTGAGGACTACTTCAGCAGTAGCAGAAATCCAAGATGTTGATACGTCTTTCTTCAGTATGAAGAAAGGATTTGTTGGTGGGGGAGATGTTGAATGGGATGATAGACCTCTCCTAAATTCATCATATATTATAATTTATTAAAGGATATGCTTAGATAACCTTAACAAATGAACGGTTGGAGTAGGTGAAACCGCTCCAACCTTTCTCTCCATGTATAAGAATACCATAAATTGAATGACTATATCTAGCCTTAATTTCTTCTTATGTGTGTTGTAAGATGACTTCTTCTTGAATGTGATCACTTTTCGACTTCATATGTCGTGAGGTTTCTTGACTCGACATGAGAAGGAAAAACTTAACCATCTCCATCAACTTAAACATCTCCGCGGGTGCTACATTGACGGGTTTATGAAACAAATTCCAGTGCGAGAGCTCCTCGACGCAGATTAGACAGAATGAGTCCTTTGATAGGTTTCATCTTCTTCGGTTTAATTCTACCCTAGATCGATCGATTTTTGTTTCTTGTGGGATTTTCTTGGCATCCTGTCTTTCTCTGGAAGAACATGAGCATGTCCAACGTCTAGTCTTCTTCATGATAGGAAAACGAGCATTTCCAACATCCATGAGAAATTGGAACAGTCGACTTCAAAGATGGTCGATATGACTTTCATTCTAAGAGCATGTCAGTGCGTCATAGGAGCGTTACCAGTGCAAGCATACACCATTTTCCAGTGATTTTGAGCCTTTTTCTTCTATAGGCAGCATTATTCAGCAACATTAGCATTATTTCATTTTTGCAATAGTGAACTTCCCTAGTTTGTTCCTTTCATCTATCTATGGCGTTCATCTTAATCCAATATCAATATACAATCTATATCTTCTGTCCTCAACAATTTTTAACCAATGTTCCTTTTTTTACAAATATGAGTGTTGGGCACTCTTCTTATCTGCACACTTTCTATTGATATTCTTCAATGCTTTATGTGCATTTTAATCTTTGTTTTATATCTTCTTTTTGGTTCAATGATGCATTGATCCCAAAAAATATGAAGCTTTCTTACTTAGAAAATCATATCAAATTCATTTTTAAGCTTACTACGTCGCTTCCGCTTCATTTCTATTTATGCTACTTCTTGCTCAAAATATGTGTCCACAAGATAGGATTCTTTTGAGACAACAACATAGGATACTACTTCTTGAGTATGTGTCCAATATCCTAGTGGGATTTTTGCACTTTGGAATTACTTCATGTGTTGTCTTGCACCCTTGAAGTACCATTTCTTGTGGGACTTGCACATTTTTGGGACTTGTGTTTCTCTTCAACCACATATTATTCTTTACGCCTTTTGTGCACTTCCAAATATTTCCACACTTATTATTTATGTTTCTTTGCAATTTAATATTTGTGGTATTTGTCCATCAAGGTGCCATTACCAGGTGGGAATTTTGTACTTCATGATTTTTACTACACTTTAAAGCCTTGGTTCTCTTATTTTGTATACTTCTTCAAACTCGCATAGATCTTCATGTTATGTTTGTGCTAACTTCATTTAGCTTGTTTATGCAAGAGTGAACATGCAACTCCTTAACATATCTGCTAAGCTTCATTTATCTTGTTACACACACATTCATATTGTTTGACTTCAAAATTCTTTCCTTCATGCGTATGTTTGGAATTTGACATCAACGACAATACCAAAGTTCAACACAATAACCATGTTATGAGTTACCATCTTCTTCAAACTTCAAAAATTTAGATGACCAAATCGTGCATGCCAAGTTCGACTTGTGTCGCGAGTCTAATTAATGAGTGTAGTTGATCTAGTCATATGGGAAACATTCAAGGACTGGTCATGGATATTATAAGTTTGTCTTTGGGATCCAAACCGTTGAAGTAACAATTTCCCTCCAAGGCCTTAGGTCCTTTACCATAAAGCATTCCAACCAAAACTCAACAATTTTATTATTCTTGGTTGATTGAGAAACTGACAACAAATTTGCACTAAATATTGGTACATGATAGATGTCAAATAAGTGACCATGATAAAATTCAACATCACCATTTTTGGTGACCATGAGAGTGTAATCATCAGCAACATAAATATTATCCTAATGACCACCACTTAAGGTTGAGAATATATAAGCTTCCTTTTCCATATGATGAGTACATCCAAAGTCGACTATCCATTCAGTTTGAGTAGTGCGCGAATGTAGTGCTTGGGAAGTCCTGAAAGAGCAGGTATAATTTTCTAGAGTTTGATTGGTCGATTGTACAGTTGATGCACTATCCTTAATGTTTTTTTATCTTAACTTCCAAATCCTTCATCTTCTTCTATCAGTTCTTCTCAACATGTCCGGCCTTTGCACAATACCGACAAGTCTTCTTCTTATGATCCTTCTTTGTCAAAGACAACACTTCAAGTTTCCCTTTTGTAGGTTGTTCCATACATTATGGTCAATGATCATATCGACCATGCTCCTTAAATTTTAGATTAACCTTACTTTTAAACAAGTGAGCCTAGTGTGTGTTGGAATATCCTATCCATCTAGACATTACATGTAACACCCTAGTTTTGACCTTGTTTGCATTTAAATAATATGATGTAAATAATCATGGTGTGGAGCTCAAGGAAAAAGCCCCACCATCGATTTAGTGTTTATGTTTCAGCAATTAAGATTTAGGCTGATGGTGTTTTTATGCTAGCTAAACATTATAAGTTTGGACATCATGTTAATTTGCAATTTTTAATTAAAATCCTACAGCCAGCTATGTCAATGTAACAAAATGATATGGGGGCATGATTTTTCCTAAGGACAAGGGGGGGATTGGAAGAGTGGACAGAAATTTGAAATAGGTAGAGCACCATTTTTGGAAAAACGTTTTTCAAATTTTCTTGGGAAAGAAAAAACAAAAAAAAACGTCTACCTTTCCCTCATTCAATAGCGTTTCGACTTCCCCTCACGATTTGGACTGTGTTGAACATTTTTGGCAAGGGGATTCTGGCATTCAAACAACAAACAAAACCGCTTTGAGTCTGGATCCTTCATGAATATTCCTGTTCTATGAATTGTTTTCCTTTTTGTGATTTTCCTGTCTATTAGTCGTTTCTTGAATGCGAATGCCCAGAATTCGATTTTGTGTTTTTGAATTGAATGACCACCAAATGATTTCGTTTTGGTAATTGCAGTAGTCGGTCTGGCTCAGGCAATGCTCAGAAATTCGTAATTGTTGTGTGTGTGTGTATTCCTTGTCTTATGTTACATTTTGTTAATCCCAGAACTGAGATCATTGTGTGTACATCCTCGTTTGACATATGAACTGATTTGGGGAATGGGGGAAAATGTCAAAATTGGAAGATGCTATGGGGGGAAATGTAAAAATTGGAAATGCTGAGATAGAGTCTAATGGGAGAAGGTTTCAAGATACTCCCCCAGGCTTTGCAGCCACCATGAGAAGCCTCAGGGTGGAGATACAGAGCTACAGAGCAGACAATGAAATACTGATTAAGGCTCATGAGGAGAAAAATCAGCTGAACGCATCCATATTAGACAGTTTGACCGACTTTCAGAGAAAGAGGAACTCTGGGGACTAGACAGTAAAGCTAGAAGGAAGTAAGAACACTACTAGAGGAAGAAAGCAATCTCCTAGTGGGTCATCTGACTCTAAAAAATCCATTGATGGTTCAATTTTTTCCTCTCATGAGAATAAAAGGAAGAGATATCCTAGTGGGTTGTCTGACTCTGAAAGATCCATTGAATATTCAGGCTCTTCATCTCACAGGGGTAGGAGGAAGAGGTGTTACCAAAATCGTTCACCAGATGAATTCAAGAAGGAAAATCTGCCTACCTTCAATGGTGCGGTAAAGACTGGTCAAGAAGTTGAAGCTTGGCTTCTGGGAATAAGAAAATATTTCCAGGTCCAAGATCATTCTAGAAATATGAAAGCTCGAGTAGACATTTTCAATATGATAGGAAGAGCGTCTATTTGGTGGGAACACTTCAAGAAAGTAAAGAAGATAAATGAAAGCAAGATTGTCTGGAAATAGTTCCAGAAATATTTCAAGCAGAAGTACCTCTCTGACCAGTACTATGATGATAAAATCAAAGAATTCCATGAGCTGATATTGGGACAACGAACTATGGAGGAATATGCAAACAAGTTCTTGAAACTGTTGAGGTATTTCAAGTATATTAAAGATGAGAAAGTAAAAATACAATGCTTTTTGAGTGGGCTGCCTCAGTCCTACAAAGACCGAATTGAGTTCTATGAACCCAGAATTCTGGAGGAGGCGATAAGAAAATCTAAGTACTGCTACGAGCAAAGAAAGAGAAAACCTGACTACCAGAAGGTGTGGAAGAACAAGATGAATGAGAAGTCTGATCAGAGGAAGAGAGGTTTCAGACCTTCTAACTTCCAAAATCAGTAGAATAAGCCATTCCAAGCTGAGAAGCAGCCAACCAGAGTAGTAGGAGAAAATCCAAGAGAATTGCAACAGAACAAAGAGCCTCTCCAGTGTTGGAAATGTGGAGGACCCCATCTGCATAAGTTCTATCCACTAGAGAATAAGAATGCAAAGAAAACATACAATATTCAAGAGGCGAAAGTAGTGGGATAAGTAGCAAGGGTCGTACCTAGAATTTATGCAACCATGGAAGCCCACCAGTCAATGGTGGTTGAAGTTGTAGGTAATATTGTTGAGCAATCTATTTCTTTTTTGATTGACCTTGGTTCTACTCACAGTTATATTGCTCCTAGATTAGTGGAGGTTTGTGCTCTTTGGAAAGCAAAGCATAACAATTTGTGGTTAGTTCAGCTAGCCACTGGAACTAAGAGAAAAAAATAATGAAGTGGTGGAGAAATGTCCATTGGTGATTAATGGACTGAGCACTTGCGTAGATCTGAACGTTCTACCACTCGGTTCCTATGATGTTCTCATTGGAACGGATTGGTTAGAAGCTCAAAGGGTGAAGCTTGAATGTTATAACAAAACTTTTGAATGCATGGATGGAGAAGGGAACCCAGTAGTTGTAAAAGGCATACCAAAGGTAATTTTTGTAAGGCAGATTTTAGCGATGCAATTGAAGAAGTTTTGTAGAAAATGTTGTCAGTTGTAAGCATCCCATATTGAGGAGGCACCGGGGAATGAAAATCTCAAGTTGGAAGACTATCATGTGTTGCAAGAATTTAGAGATGTTTTTTCCTAATGAGATTCCAGGGCTTCCTCCAAAAAGAGACATTGATTTCACGATTGAGCTTGTGCCAGGGGCAACACCAATGTCCAAAGCACATTACAGAATGAGTACACCCGAAATGTTAGAGATGAAGATGTAGCTGCAAGATTTGTTGGAGAAAAAGTATATCATGACGAGTGTGTCTCCTTGGGGAGCACCAGTTATGTTTGTAAAGAAGAAAGATGGTACACTCAGATTGTGTAAGGATTACAGGAAGCTGAACAAAGTCACAGTGAAGAAAAAATATCCCTTGTTGAGAATTGATGACCTATTTTATCAAATGAAAGGAGCAAAGGTATTTTCCAAGATTTACTTGAGGTCTGGTTACCATCAGGTGAGAATAAATGATGAAGACATTCATAATACACCCTTCAGAACAAGGTATGGACATTATGAGTTTGTAGTGGTACCATTTGGTCTCACAAATGCACTAGCAACATTTATGTGCCTTATTAATAATGTCTTCAATAGGTATTTAGACAAGTTTTTTCTTGTTTTCCTTGATGGAATTCTTGTTTATTCTAAGAATGAAGAAGAGCATGAAGAAAATTTGAGACTAACATTGCAATTACTCAGAGAACATCAGTTGTATGCAAAGCTGAGCAAGTGCGACTTATATAAGGATAGAATTCAGTACTTGGGTCACATTATTTCAGAAGAGGGTATATCCATGGACCCTGACAAGATTGAAGCTATTAAGAATTGGCCTACTCCAAAGAATGTGACAGAGGTAAGATCTTTTATGGGGTTTGCAGGATACTACAAGATATTTATTAAAGGATTCTCCAAGGTTGCACATGATATCACTTCTTTGCAAAGGAAGGGGATAAAGTTTGAATGGACCTAAAAGTGTGAAGAAAGTTTCCAGCGGTTAAAGTATCTTCTCATCAGTGCACCAGTCTTAAAATTTACAGACCCAGAGACATATTTTGTGGTATGTATGGATGCATGCGGTCAAGAACTTGGGGGAGTTCTTATGCAAGACAACCACGTGATATTCTATGAATCTAGAAAGTTGAAGGAGCATGAGAGGAATTATGCCACTCATGATTTGGAACTTGCAGCCATAGTACATGCTCTCAAGATGTGGAGGCATTACTTGATGGGAAGAAAATTTGAGTTAAGGATAGACCACTATGGTCTGAAGTATTTGTTTGATCAGCCTACTCTAAATTCTAGGCAAGCTAGATGGCTGGAATTTTTATGTGAGTTTGATTTTGAAATAAAGTACATAAAAGGTAAGGAGAATAATGTAGCTGATGCACTCAGCATGAAAGTACAAGAAATGCATGTGGCATCTATTATCATTTTCCAATCATATTTGAGACAACAGATTATTAACCGTAATGTTGAAGATGAAATATATGTGTAGGTAAAGGATAAATTACAGTATCAAATCCTTGAAAAGATGTATGAAGGTGATAAGTTATACGAGGATGGAATTCTTACTTATAAGAGAATAATGTATATTCCAAATGTGGTAGAGTTGAGGAGGGTTGTTATGAATGAAATCCATCAAACTCCATATTCTGGTCACCCATGATATCATAAGACAATTTCTACAATAAGAAAGCAATACTTTTGGCCAGACATGAAGAAGGACATGGCTGAATATATTTCAAGGTGCATGAAGTGTCAGCAAGTGAAGGTTGAACATAAACACCTGGCAACTTTGTTGCAGCCTTTGTCGGTTCTAGAATGGAAATGGGAAGTGATTTCCATGGACTTTATTATAGGATTGTCGATGACTTGGAGACAACATGATTCCATCATGGTTGTGGTGGACAAGTTGATGAAGGAAATGCATTTTATACTAGTAAATTCCATACATAAGACTGATGATATTGCTAAGATTTTCATGACAGAAATTTTTAAATTGCATGGGTTTCCTAAGGCAATAGTCTTTGACAGAGATGTTAAGTTCACTTCTAAATTTTGGAAAGGATTGTTTTCATACTTGGGAACAAAGCTGAATTTCATCACTTCCTATCATCCTTAGATCGATGGACAAACCGAGAGAGTTAACTAAGTGTTGGAAGACATGCTTCACATGTATGTGATGAAAAAATCATCCAAGTGGGAAGACTATTTACACTTGGTAGAATTTTCTTATAACAATGGATAGCAAGCATCCTTGGGGATGAGTCTATATGAAGCTTTGTATGGTAGGAGGTGTAGAACAATAGTAACTTGGGATAATCTAGTGAACAGAGTTGTGATCGGTCTAGAATTGCTTAAGGAGATGGAGCAGGAAGTTGTAAAAATCAGACAGAATCTAACGGAAGCCCAAGATAGATAGAAAAGCTATGCAGATAAGCATAGGGTGAATAGAGAGTTCAGTATTGGGGATCGTGTTTACCTTAGGTTGAAGGCAAAGAAAAGTTCCATGAAGCTTGGGAGTTGTGCCAAGCTGTCTCCTAGATACTGTGGGTCATTTGAAGTGCTTGAAAGAATAGGACCATTTGAATATAGACTTGCATTGCTTGCTAGCACTAGGGATCATAATGTCTTTCATGTTTCATTTCTTAAGAAATATGTACATGATCATAACCATGTAATAAATTGGGATGTGATGCAAGTGGAACTAGAGGGAGAGTTCCAAATCAAGCCTATGCACATCCTCGTCGAGAAGGTCAAAATGCTCCAGAACTGAGCAATAGGACAGGTAAAGGTGCAATGGAAGCACTACAGTCCTGAAGAAGCTACATGGGATCTGGGGGATGCTATGCGACTAGCACATCCATTTTTTTTCAATTTTGCGGATTGCTGAGGGTAGTACCAACAAAGCATTTTTGTTCAATGCTGAAAAGCACTAGAGACAGTGCTATTGAAGGGGGAGGGGAATGTAACACCCCGGTTTTGACCCCATTTGCATTTAAATAATATGATGTAAATAATCATGGTGTGGATATCAAGGAAAAATCCCCACCATCGATTTAGTGTTTATGTTTCGGCGATTAAGATTTAGGCCGATGGTGTTTTTATGCTAGTTGAACGTTATAAGTTTGGACATCACATTAATTTGTGATTTTTAATTAAAATCCTACAACCAGCTATGTTAATGCAACAAAATGATATGGGGCCATTATTTTTCATAAGGATGAGGGGGGGATTGGAAGAGTGGGAAGAAATTCGAAATGGGAAGAGCACCATTTCTGGAAAAACATTTTTAAAATTTTCTTGGGAAAGAAAGCACAAAAAAAATGCCTTCCTTTCCCTCATGTAGTAGTGTTTCACCTTCCCCTCATGATTTGGACTGTGTTGAACATTTTTGGAAAGGGGATTCTGGCATTCAAACAACAAGAAAAACCGCTCTGAGTCTGGATCCTTCATGAATTTTCCTATTCTGTGAATTGTTTTCTTTTTACGATTTTCCTATCTGTTAGTCGTTTCCTGAATGCGAATGCTCAGAATCCAATTTTGTGTTTTTGAATTGAATGACCAACAAACGATTTCATTTTGGTAATTGTAGTAGTCGGTCTAGCTCAGACAAAGCTCAAAAATTCATAATTGTTATGTGTGTGTGTGTATTCCTTGGCTTCTGTTACATTTTGTTAATCCCATAACTGAGATCGTTGTGTGTACATCCTTGTTTGACATATGAACTAATTTGGGGAATGGAAATAGAGTCTGGACTTGCTTGATAAACCTAGTGTGTAAAGGAACCTCACAGACCAATCTAGAGGGCTAGTTTCTTCTTTGCATACCCTGAATAGCATTGGAAGGGAAGGCATGGCCTGAGGGACTATGTAGCAGAGAAGGGGATGCTTCCTTGTGTTGGGCGTGCAAATGTTTAGAAGCCATGATAGATCCAGTGTAGGTGTCCATAGCTCTGGGATTGAGCTCACTACATTAGCAGTCAGTATTTCCACCTCCTTGGTAGCCTGATAAACCCAACTAGAAGGATGGCTTGGCTGGTAGCCTGATAAACCCATCTATTGGCTTGGTTGTGACTTGTTTAAACTTTGGCTATGTGTAAATAATTCATGTGTACGCCTGATAAACCCAAATGTGTTGGCTTGGCTAAGTTTTATTGTATATCCTTGGTTGTGGGGAAGTCTACTAGTGTTCCTTATTCTTTGGGGAAATCATGCCCAACTTCGGGGTGGCAGTGTTGTTAAGAGATTGATGAGCACACTAGCCTATGGTTGGGTGGAACGTTCTAGCGACATAGCTGGTTGCAGGATAAGCTTCTGATAAAGATAAGTATTTCTTCTGTTTCAATCCCTCCAACTATACTTGTTTATAAATGAATATGAATATGATGAACGCTTGAATGTAATGCATTTGATGCAGATGTATATTTCATGAACGATGTATATGTGTATGAAATTTTATTTCAATGAATTTTCTAAGTTGTTATGGAGCTAGATCGACTGGATCCGTGATGGTCTGAATGCTCAAAATCAGTTTTAGACTTAGAAATTTTCATGAACACATCGAATTTCCACATATTTTTCCTTCCACAACTTCCTTTCCGCAACTTGCGGGATGCAGAAATTTGGTTTTGCAAAATCTGATTTCCTCAATTTGCGGGATGCGGAAATGTCATTTTGCGAAATCTGCTTTCCGCAATTTGCAGGATATGGGATGCAAAAATGAATTATGGTAAATTTTCATTTTCGCAACTTCGATCTCCACAACGGTTGTTCCTCATGCGGGATGCGGGATGCGGGGTGCGAGAGTGAAATTTTGATATGTTTTCAATTCCGCAAGTGAATTTCTCTGCACCATTTATTTTATGTGGGATGATTCTCCACCATTCGATCTCTCTGCGATTGGGGAAGATAAAGGGGAAATTCTTGCTTGTGTATATCAGGGGAAATTCTTGCTTGTGTATATCTTTAAAGAAAAAAAAAGAATTAAGAATCATCATACTGTTACCACCTAAGTTGTACTTAGTGGTTTTTATCAAGTGATCCCGGTGAACCGGACAAGGC
>LPNX010644471.1:189578-247213 GCA_001517045.1 Pseudotsuga menziesii | reverse complement strand
CACAGATCAGGCATTGATGGACTCTCCATCAGTTGATTTTACTTGATTCCATGAGTAATTGCGCCCCCCTGGGCTAGATGGCCTGTAAATTGTATATATCCAGGCACAACCTCCTCTTCCAAGATAGTTAGAACTGGGATTGAGGTGCTGTTGCTCTTGTACTGTATTGTTTTTTCATTCTGGAATAAAGAAGCTTTGGAGGCAAGATCTATGGTGTAATGCTCTTCATGTGTGGATGTTGATTGTCAAATGCTTATGAGGTATAATCTGCTTTTGTTTATCATTGCTCTGCTGGTTAATTGTTGGCCTTGAAGGAGAGAGATCCCTCCTGTTAGGGTAAGAGTTTATTCTAGTTTGATTTATGCTCTTACTGCTGCTTGTTCCATATCTATTGGATTTGTATGTATTTTAAGTTTAATTGCATGCTTTCCAATCATCTCTTTCGGCAGCACCTATGTTTTAACCATCTATTTGTGCAAGGGTTTTCAAGTTGCAGATGATCTCGCTGGTAGAAGAGGTTGAGATGGTTTGAATCTTCCTCGTCTTCAGTATCTTATGAATGACATAGTCCCTCAGTGTTCCACCAAAGAAGAATCCAAAGCCCAACATTCCCACGCTTCAAACACTCTTTCTCTCTCTTCCTCCTTTAAAAATTATTAAACTTTCCTCAAACTGTTACTTTAAGTTTTCTTTTTAAATCTGATCTATCTCATCAAGAAAAGCATACATATATCTAATTAGCAAGATCCCTTCAAATTTCTATATCTTAGTTTCATTGTGCACATAAAGTTCAAATTCAAGAGATCTAGCTAAATTGCCTTAGTTTCGCAAGTAGTTTATTGAAAAATTCATAGCTTGTTGTTAAGGTAGTTTCATTTGCTGTTCAATAATTTCAATATTCTGCAATATCAGTGCTTTTAATTGGCTGCAAAAACAGCAAGCCAAGATCCCAAGGAAAGCTTGCTTTCCTTGGTTCCTTTTTCGTCGGTTTAGCTAGTTTAATTTCATTAATTTTTTGAGATAAAGTAGGCTGACCCAAAGGTACTCTTAAAGTGCTTTGGAGAATTTCTTATTCTAAATCACTCACTGTCATTTAGCAGGTCTGACAGAGAAGAAAGGAAGCTGCTGTCCAAAGTGGCTTTTGGAGCGCTCAAATCCCCCTAGGGGTCTCTCTTTTGTCACATAATTTGTAAATTTTTTGTATAAAATGTAATATCTTGGTTTTAGCCTGTATAAGGACCAAGAAAGATCTATTTTATCAGTGCTTTGATATTTTAACCTCTGTAATAAAATCATCCTTTGAATAGGCTCTTTCAAGCCCATTCCCCATCCCTCCTGGGGGGATTCGCGTTGGTGCCATTTTCGTCTTTTTTCTGCTTATTTCCTTTTTACTAGAATTGATCTGATTTGTAGGGTAGTATATTTTATCTTGTTTTTAATTCCATATTCCATATCTTACTTTCAAAAGTAATCATAATACTTACCACACGATTTCCCGAGTGACCCGAAAGGGGAAAGAGATTCGTGGTAGGATTAATCAGAAAACCAGATTTGAGTAGTTGTTTTATTTTTTCTATCATTTGTTTATTAGCAGCTTTAAAATTAACCCCTCCTTGATTATCCGATTGATATCCACTTGGATCGAAAGAGGTTCTTGGAGGCTTTTCTTTTAAACAAGAACACATCTCTTAAAAACTTATTAAAATTTACAAGACTCCAGTGTGTATGCTCTGCACTTGGCTACGGTTCGTCCGATCAGTCAAGATGTATCAAAAGCACTTGGGTGACTAGCATAATTAGGACTCACCCTCCCCAATTAACAAAACATCAGGTGAAAATCCAACACCTCGATCAAACCTTTACGGTGGCAAAATACCCAAAGGAAGCGGGAACCTACTGAAAAGTGACCTCATGGCGCCGATCTCTGTCACACCCTAACGGTTGCATTACGAACATAGCCCCAGAGACTCCATTTCAGCCCACATATTCCTTGCGGGTAGCCGTATAGGTTTTGTTTTGGACATACTCCAAGTACTCTCAGGTATATCTGGAGTCCCCCTTTTAGCCTAATTTAATCAATCCATACTTCAACTTTAACTTAAAACATACCAAGATGCAATCGCAAAACATTCACTCCAAGCACATGCAAGCACATTGATCTCTTTTATTTGACTCCATTATTAAGGCACTGGTCATTTTTGCTTCATATATATATTGTTTATCAGCTTTGTGCTTTCGTGTGTTATTTTCGTATCTTGTCATCTTCAATTGTTTATAGTTAAAATATTCGAACTCCTAAGTAACTGATTCATTTTAACATCACCACACTAAGAAATCATCCTTAGTAACTTAATAGGGTCTACCCCCCTTGGCTCCGTTAGGAGTTGAGCCTAAACGGAGGAGTCAAGAACAAGGTGACAGCCTTGACTCGAGACTTGCCCCCAAGGACACACCGAGTGGTTTGAAGATTTATGCCACGTGATCCAGGTGTGTGAAAAGGAGGCAACACATACCAATGTAGAATCAAAGATAGGTAACTCAGGTAGAATATTTGGGTCACGTTCTCTCCTCTGGGGCGGGAGGGTATGTGACATTAGGATTATTCATTATTTGATCTTGCTAAATTCCTAGATCTAGTTGTTGACCCCATATTTAGTTTCCTAGTGCATAGTCGTCATTATTTTCATCATATTAACTATCTATTTGTCATTTTATCCTTCATTATCCTCCCATTCATTCTAATTAGGACCTAATGCACATGATTATCCTTGATTTTAGGGATCAAGGGAACAATCCTTAAATTCATGCATCTTTGGAGCTTTTCTGGTAGTTATGACATCAATTAGACACTAGTTAACGGTTTTATGTGCCCTCCTTGGTTGTCTTTGATATTTTTGGAACTATAACTCTCTAATGTTCCATGCATTCCTACCTATCTCTAGTTAACTTCCACTCACACTCAGTTAACTGATCTCATCAGGTGTTACATCTAGTTCTATGTCTAGTGGGAAGTCTAGTCTATCTAATCCTACCCATTAGAGGAAATTTCAACTCAAAATGGCCCTTTTAACTTTTATTCAAATTCCATGTCATCATGTGTTAGCCAATGAAATTTCTTTAAATTTGAAATACCGTATAGGTCTTAAACACTTTTTTAATATAAATTTGGGGATAGGTATCATAAAAAAAAAACTACTTTTTTTGTTTGTATTTTTGACATATCTCCCTGTGTTTTTACTCAAATTTCGATCAGGAGAGCTCATTGGATGCGGAATTAAATTCCGCATCTAACGAGTACCCACTCGGCATACTTTTGACGGACCCCGCTACCCCAAAAAGAAGAAATACCTGAAAAAATGGAATGATGATGTCATCATTC
Source organism: Pseudotsuga menziesii (assembly GCA_001517045.1). NCBI lineage: Eukaryota > Viridiplantae > Streptophyta > Pinopsida > Pinales > Pinaceae > Pseudotsuga > Pseudotsuga menziesii. The sequence continues at coordinate 243,834 of LPNX010644471.1, read as the reverse complement.
CAACGATGATGCAGAATTTAATTCCGTATCCAACGAGCTCTCCAGATCAAAATTTGAGTAAAAACACGGGGAGATATGTCAAAAATACAAACAAAAAAGTAGTTTTTTTCTTTTCTTCCTCCAAAATTAATAAATATCATTTTATTATTTTAACTATTATTTTATTAGTTCATTTTAGGAGGCCCATTTTGAGTTGAAATTTCCTCTAATGACATGTGTGATTCTAATCTACCTCTTTAGGCTCAAAAATTTATCCTTTCGAGATATATTATAAATGTAAAATTATTGGTGAATAATAATCACATGGACTTTATACTAGTTGATTTTTCTCCCTTATGTTTATGCTTCATGATTTTCTCTCCATTATTTTTCTTATCTCTATTGCAATTATTATGAGGTTACATTTCATTCAAGATCTTTTTGTACAAATTCTTATATGGTATCAGATATGTCAGGTTGAGCATATATCAGTTAGAATCAGTTAACTTCCATGTATATATTTACAAAGTTTTTTTGTAAGTATTCTTGGTACAACAACTTCTTTGATTCGAAGTTGTTTTTGAATTTGAAGAAGAAAATTGTAGATTGTTGATGAATAACTTAAATCTTTCATACTCTTTATTTTTTTTTATTTTGAGGGTGATAAGTCAATTCTTTTTTATCATGTTCATGCTTCACATTGTTAGCACTCAAAATATACCCAAGGTTGTGAAATGTAATCTTAAGGTAACAGCAAAAAACACTTTAGAAAGAAACTGGCTTTTCTTTCTGGAGAGGGATCTCTCAGATATAAATTTAACAAGGCCAGATATTGGAGTCAATAATTTAAGTTATGCGGATGGTTGAAACAACACATATAACCATTGGGAAATGGAGTCAAAATAGATAAAAATAATACAAAGCTTCATACACAGAATTCCAACAAAGGCAAGATAATCATTCAGTTACAGTCATTCATTGATTTTTAGGTGATAGGGGAGAAACATGAACAGTCCATCAATATAGAGCATCACAAGATGAATTCCATATCAACTTTAGAGGAAATATTTGTGAATATCTGAAACAATAGCCATATCATAACATGTATTAATTCTTAAACTATTAAACACTACGTTTAGATATGAAAGAAAACAGAATGGAAGGTAAACACTTAGAAAACAGTCACAAGGAAAGAAGGCACAGACTGTAACATAAAAAAAAACATGAATATTTCAAGATCAACTAGCATTCAACTCTGTAGTTTCATTCAAAAATAATAAGTTCTCAAAATCATCGGTCCAAAATTATGGGTTCCAACCCCCAATACATCAAATAAATTCAAATATATAAAAAAAATAGTTTCTTCCCAAGAAGATCAATAACCAACTAATCTGTTAATCATAAGTTTTTTGTAACCATATCCTTAATAACTAGGAACAATAATTGCATGCTTTGATTGAAATAACAGATTGCTTGATTATAACAAATTCCATAACTGCAAAGTATCACGAACAAATAGCTTCCCGAACTGCAACACCTGTCTTCATGAATGTAGTATGTATTTGGTCTTCCCAAATTTCTCCACGATCTTCCATTGTTCCACATTTGGAGTGTCATATTCTGTCATCTCTCTTATTGACACCTCCAAATCCACATAAGCTTCATAAGAAATGGTTGGAAATCCATTTTTAATAATTAAAAACCTGTCCAATATCTCAAAGTCTTCTGTCAATTTTTCCACAATAACCTTTCATGTTAATCCTTTGACTAAATCTTCAAATTTGGAATGATCCATGCGATTTTGTACCAATAAGCTGTGATATTGTTCCTGGGAAAAAAACCATCCTTCGTCATCCCAAAAAGAAGGGAGACCGTCATCAAATAAATCTTTCAAAGCAGTCTTGAAATCCTTTATTTGAGAAGACATTTTATTCGCCTTATCCTGCACCACTTTCATGAGTTGATGTTTATTGATAAACTTCTTCGCCCATAACACAATTGATACCCTATCTTTGATCCCAATGTCCTACAAATTTTGATATGTTAAAGAATTCAAGAAATTTATAGCATTGTGAGCAGTATTCAAAGGCTTCTTTTCCATAGTTTCATTGGCCAATTTCAATCTTTGAGTAGCCAAATTTACTAGTGCACTTTCATCATCAATAAAATTTAAATAATGCCTGAACTTGGTGATCTCCACAGACAAGGTATCCCAAATCAAATGTTTAGCTCCCTGTAAAGGAGATTTTCCTGTATTTCTTTCTTTTAATTCATTGAATTTTTTCTGTAATTGAATTTTATCATTCCATGCTTTATTCTTCTCTTCAATGCTCTTAGCCAATTCTGATTTGATATTTTCATTCTCATCTTTCAATTCTTTAATCTCCACTTCTTTCAAGCTCACTTGAGACATAGGAACTAATAAGGCATCTGCAAAAAATTCATTTAATGGTCTTTCAACATTAACAAGGGGTAAATTAGTATCAACAAAGGGTTGACTCATCAGTTCTTCCATAACTTCTTTTTCATCATTTTGATATGTTTTCAACTTTGCAATTTGATCTATCAATTCAGCCCTTTCTACCTCCCACTTGTTTTTCTCCTCATGCAGCTTCAATGTTTTTCCTTTATAATCCATCATTTCCTGATAGACTTTCTCTTACATTATATAGAGTCCTAGGTCTAACTAAATATGGTTGAGTCTAAAGTGACTAACAATTGACTTTTCACTTTATGAACTTTCTACAAAATTGATTTTACATTTTAACTTTTCGCAGTCTCCTTCTTAAACTTTCAACGTGCCTTCTTGCTCGAACTTTTATACTTGCCTTTGTTAGGTGATTGTTGTCTATGCATGTGTACTTGAGTTGGATGCTCTGTATAATCTTGAGGAATGCTAGATTACCTCATTTTCTATAACACTTCTATATATGTTTTGCTTCCAAGTGGAAATTAAATTCCAGGTGGCGTGAAAGAGATTGGAGTTGTTGGTCTAGTGAACTGTAGAGGAATATAAGGTGTCTGTGGACTGTTTGATTATTAAACTGGATTTTGGCCTGAAGAATACCCTATCAATTATACTTGAGGTTAATGTGCAATTTTCAGATACTTTGTGACCAACTACCACTTTTTCGCCATTAGGATATTATGTGCTTTCAGATTTTCCATGGCCAACTTTGCTCTTGAGTGCCTTTCATAAGACAAAGGTTCTAAATATTTGAATATAGTATTTAATATTATCCATATCTGGAAACATAGTCTCAATCTACTTATTTCTTACTCTCCACTAATCCCTCCTTCTAGGATTTCATGCTAGGATTCTTCATCTCTTTTCTATGTCAACAATGATTGATACTCCTCCTTAGAGTAAAACTCTCCATTTCCTTCCCCAAGTGAGGGAAGTCCCAATTTAATTACTCCACTGAACATGATTAAAGGAAGCAATGTTATTTTCAAGTTGATTGTTGTTTTTTTTCATTACTTTCAACAGAGTTTGTTTCGAGATCATCTCCTTGGATACTCTGATTATTAGAGTTCTACTCTTTAATTACAAGTCTTCCAACTGATTCTGATTTCTCCCATTTAGATAATCTATAGTCTATATAGACTTCTTTAGTTTATTTCCAGGATTACTTCCACCTGCTTCATTTCCTCTTTAGTTGATTTGTAAATTTCCATTTCTACTTTCATCAGTGTGCATAACTCCCATTTGGTCATGAAAAGTTGTGAAATATTGTCCCACAACTCATGATTTACTCTTCTGAGTAATCATTCTCCTTGCAAATCCAATTATAAAGAAACAACTTGACCCTTGAGTTCATTAATCTCTCTTTTTAAATATGATATTTCATCATCTTCTTACTTATATCCCCCTCCAGCTTATTTATTTTTTCATTCTTCTGATTGAGGTCATCTTGCAAATATTTTATCTTAATGTCTTTATCTTCTTCTACTCTTCTCTATTCTAGAGTGATGTTATCTTCCTCCCTATCATCAACATTGACCACTTTTATTTGTACTTTACGTTATTCAGTATCTCTTGTACTTAGTTCTCCTTATGATGGACTTTTTCCTTCTTGTATAGTGGGAGATACACTCCGAATTAGTTTCTCCATAGATAGAGGTTTTATTCATCTTTAAAGAAGAAATTTGGAGTTGAAGCTAATTAATTTCCTCCTCCTCCTCTCTCTCTCTCTCTCTCTCTCCCTCCCCCCCCAAACCAATTTTTGAAAATATAACATGTTTGCATGGTATTTTTTATTTTCTTCACGATCTTGTCTTAGCTTTGGAGTTTGCATTGGCTCAACTATTGGGATTTTTAACTTATTTTTTAGAGTTGCTATCTCATTGTCTTTTTTTTTCAAAATGCTTACAACAGGTTCACTATCCCCTGGGTTTATACTTAATGCCATTATATTTTCTTCGAGACTTTTAATTGTCACTTGTTTGGATTTCACTGTTATTTTCTCTACCTTCCACAAGTCCTCAAATATTTGAAGAGCCACTCTGAACTACTTTTCTGTTTTAATGGATTGTATAAATTTGTTTCGTATCTTATCATTAGTATGTATGAAGAAATCAACTTTTTTCTATTTTCTAAAAAAATTTGAAGTGCATATGATATTCAGCTGCCATAAAATCACTCATTATTGGGCCTAGGGAAAGATAGGCAGAATTTTGTTATAATTTTTCCCAGGAAGGTAAAGAGTCTGACCGCAGGAAGGAAAAGGAAATGTGATAGAAGTAGAGAAGGAAGAATAGAAGCAGATGAGGAAGAATGAGCTAAGGCAAGAAGTAGTCACAGAGGAAGATGAAACAAAAGGAAAGGATGTGACGAGATCGGTCACGATGGAATGAACCATGATGGAGAAGGCGTGCAGTGGTGCAACGGCTGAAAATGATAGTTCAAGGAATATCATGGGTACGAGGTCGGTTAGAATCGGTGGATGTCGCACGTGTTGTAAGGAATAAAATCATATTTGTAATTTGGGTCATTAGTGCCTACTGACAAATGTCACTAGAATAGTAATGACACCCTGTTGGCTAACTGAATGAAGTCGACTAAAAGAAACATGTAAGAGTTTATAAAAATGAGGAACCCAAACTGTATGTGGGTTACTTGGTTGTGCTTCTGAGTTGTTTTGTGTGGTTACTTACTCACTCACTAGTGTTTACGTGATTACATAGTCATTCAGTCATGTGTGTTTGTAAGAAGAGTTGAGTAATCTACAGCTAAGTGCGCAGGAATATAGAGAAGAGTAGTTGATATAGGTTGTGTGCGAATCAATAATAGATTCAAGTGGGAGAATATTGAGAAACAGAAGACCAAAGAACATGAGAGGAGAGAAAAGTTTTTATAGATAAGAAAAGAAGATCTAGAATAGATTATGTAACTCAGTGTGCAGACCAAAGGTTCCATATATTTCTCATGCCAGACGAAGAGAACCTTTGTGGTTTTTCCCTGATGGGTTTCCACATTAAATATTGTGTCATTGAGTAGATGATGAATGTGTTTATATCGCATGAATGTATGTGAATGTATATAAATGTATATGATGAATGTGGTTACATTGCAGGAATGTATATTGTTATTGATTGTTTATGTATTTTCTTATGAATGAGCTTATGTATGCATAAGTCGCACAATTGATAGATAACATGTGTGTTAAGCATACATTGTTTTTATAATCATTGTGATAGATAAGTTAATTAGTGACTTATATGTGCATAGTAAGGTTAAGCAATACAACCATCGTCTACAGTCGAGTGATTTGGTAAGGTGCCAAAGGAGAAGAAACCCCTACCAAACTGTGAAAACCTAGTTCTAGCAGTTATCCATAAGAGATATCTCGGATAAGACTACATATGCATAGTAGGTGCTACAGACTAATCCTTTCTCTGTAAGTTCGATATCTTGGGCTTTGTTGTGTGCGACAGAAGGTCTGAACCTAGGTCAAACAAAGAAGAAATTCTAATAAATGATTCTGTTGTCGGGACCATGAATCATTTTGGTTAGGGACATGTTTTGGCATCAAACCAACATGGAAATCCAAGAGTGGGTGGATCTTAAAGCAATAGAGATTGCATAAGAATAAAGTAAAGTATCATGGTTGAATCCAAAGAGGTGGTTGAAGTGATACCTTTATACTGATATTCACAAGATTTTCTTTTCCAAGTTCCCTATTGTGTTAGTATCGCGGTTGAATCCAAAGAGGTGGTTGGAGCGATACCTTTATACTAATATTCACAAGATTTGCTTTTCCAAGTTCCCTATTGTGTTATATGAATGGCTATCGAAGTTAGCAACCCATAGAAATAATTTCCAAGGAGGAGAACCAACTGAGTGGAACCCTCAGTTGATTCAATGACTGAAATGTACTAGCAAACATGTGTCAAGGGATATTGATTTTTGGGTAGACAATATTCTAGAGGGATACATTACTAAGTTTGTTGTTGACAAAATAACCTCATATAGTGAGGCAGAAAGAAAACAATTCCAAGGACCGCGAGGAATATAGTTGACATCTTTGAAAACTTGGATAAATATGTTTGTATGCGAAAAAGGAATCCTGAGAATGGAGTCTGGTACTTAGAAGGACTTTGTGCAAAAAGGTTGAGATATGTCGCAGAAGAAGTGCATGACAAATGGAGCAAACTAATTTGAGATGTTCCCTGATTATATTGGTATTGAACTAGAAGGTGGACGTTTAAGGAGTGGAAGAAGATTTCAGTTGTTAGAAAACAGGACCGCGGAGCAATAATAGATATACAGTTAAATCAAAACAAGATGAAAAACACATTAAAACATTACAGAGAGACACAGATATAACGTGGTTCACCCAAACGATGGGCTACGTCCACAAAGAAATTGCCAGTCCTTTTATTACAGTCCAGAAAGGTGAAGGGATACAACCTGCAACAAAACCGCTGCACTTCCTCTTCACACTCTCACAGTCTTTATTCCAATACAAAATAATACCATACACACTCATGTTACAATGCTTTATTTAATAGGGGAAATACCACGGGAAAATACTACGGTTAACCCAATACCATGGATCCGCAAAACTATTGGCCAACACACATCCCAAAAACATTTCTTGGGGGCTTCGCCCCCGAACCCCAAGGCAGGGTAAATGAGTGTAAAATACACATGGGTTACAAACAAAACTAAATAATATCTCTAGATCTAGAAGATCAGGCTCCACAACCAACAATCTCCCACTTGCATACTGATCACAGCATCTCCACCACTTTTGTACTTATTGGACTATGCTCTGGACCTTGGACTTGCCAAATTTCTTATTTTCACCTTCATGCTTGAAGGCCAACAGAAACTAATCAGGAACTCAGTTTCTCTTTGGTTACTCCCTTTGTCAACATGTCTGTGGGATTCTGGCTAGTATGTATCTTTTCCAATTTTAACAGTTCTTCATCTAGAACGGATCTTATGAAGTGGTACTTGAGTTGTATATGTTTAGTCCTAGAATGAAAGGCTGAGTTTTTTGAAAGATGAATGGCACTCTAGCTGTCACTATACATATTACTATTCTCCGGCTTCTTACCCAATTATTCCATGAACCTCTGCAACCAAATCATCTCCTTACTAGCCTCTGTAGCAGCAACATACTCTGCTTCCGTTGCTAAAAGTGCAAAAACCTGTTGCAGTTTTGAAATCCAACTTACTGTTGTTCCACCCACAATAAACACATTCCTTGTGGTGCTCCTCCTACTATCTTTATCACCAGCCATATCTGCATCAACATGTCCCTGTAGAATAATGTATGAACCTCCAAAACATAATGCATGAGAAGTGGTACCTCTAAAATACCTGAGAATCCATTGTACTACTTTCCAATGCTCTTTACCTAGATTATTCATATACATGCTCACAACTCCCACTGCATGTGCAATATATGGTCTTGTGCACACCATGGCATACATCAAGCTTCCAACTGCTGATGAATAGGGAATCTTGGACATGTAATCTACCTCTTCCTGTGTCTCTGGACACATATCCTTGCTTAGTTTGAAATGGTTGGCCAAAGGTGTACTGATTGATTTTTCATTTTGCATTCTAAACCTCTGCAACACCTTTTCTATGTACTCACCTTGAGACAACGTCAATTTGCAAATTTTTTTGTCTCTTGTTATTCTCATACCAAGGATTTGCTTTGCAGCACCAAATCCTTCATCGCAAATGATTTATCTATTTTTCTTTTGAGCACATGTATATCCTGCATGTTAGATCCTGCAACAAGCATGTCATCCACATACAATAACAAGATAATATATCTTCCATTATCTAGCCTCTTGAAATAGACACAGTGGTCAGAATGACATCTATCATAACCTTGTTCTATCATAAACTTATCAAATCTCAAATACCACCGCCTTGGAGCTTTCTTCAGGACATACAAGCTCTTCTTCAACCTGCAAACCAAATTCTCCTTACCTTTTACCTCATACCCATGTGGCTGCTGCATATAAATATCTTCCTCCAAATCCCCATGGAGAAAGGTTGTTTTTACATCTAATTGTTCAAGATGCAAATCTTCTACCGCCACTAGACTTAAAATATTTCTAATTGAAGTCATTTTAACAACAGGAGAAAATATTTCATCAAAGTCTATACCTTTCTTTTGTGCAAACCCCTTTACAACAAGTCTAGCATTGTACTGCTTCTTTCCTCCATCTTCTTCCTTCAACCTGTAAACCTATTTATTCTGCAATGCACTTTTTTCTTTAGGAAACTTAACCAGATCCCAAGTCTAGATTCTTACCAATGAGTCCATCTCCTCATTCATGCCTTGCTCCCACTTCTTTCTAGTTTCTACCTGCATTGCTTCTTCAAAACATTCTGGTTCACCAGAATCAATCATCAATAAATAATGTAGTGAAGGAGAGAATCGTTCAAGGGGTCTACTTAACCTGGTATATTTTCTTACATTTGCAGGAGTTTCAGGTACCTACTACTACTCTTGATTTTTGGTGCCTTTGGAACTTCATTTTCTTTGATTTCATCAAGCACTGTGTACTCTATGTTTTCCTTTTCCACTTTCTTTCCCTGCAACTGATCTTTGTACATGACCTTTTCATTGAATACTACATCTCTACTCCTAATGATTTTGCGATTTTTAAGATCCCATAAGCGATAACCAAAATCGTCAACCCCGTATCCAATAAAGGTACATTTCTTGGATTTAGCCTCAAGCTTTTTTCTATCATCTTTATCAATATGGAAAAATACTTCATAACCAAAATTTCTCAAAAATGAGTATTTTACCTGTTTACCTATCCATGCCTCCTCTGGAATGCCACCATCCAAAGCGCTTGAAGGTCCTCTATTTATTAAATAAACAATAGTGTTTACAGCATCAGCCGAAAACTATAAGGGAAACCCTGCATGCAATCTCATACACCTTCCACGCTCCATGATCGTTCTGTTCACCCTTTCTAACACACCATTTTCTTGTGGTGTTCCAAGGATTGTTTTCTCTCTGCGAATCCCATTGTGTGAAAAGTAACTATAAACTCCTTGCTGCAGTAATCACCTCCATTATCAAATCTGAGACATTTCAACCTTTTTCCTGTCTCATTCTCATCCAAAGCTTTCCACTTCTTAAAAGTATCAAACATGTCAGATTTTTGTCTAATGCAATAAATCCAAGTTTTTCTAGTTGCATCATCAATAAAAGTAGCATAATAACAAGAGCCACCAAGAGATTGTACCTGACCTGGTCCCCATACATCTCTATGGACAAGCTCTAACTTTTCACTCTTCTTTTGTTTCCCAACCCTGAGAAATCTAACTCTCTTATGTTTTCCATAAACACAGTTCTCACAGAATTCCAAACTTACCTGCTTTAGATCTGGAAGCAGTTTCCTTGAGTGGAGAATCTACATCCCCTTCTCACTCATGTGGCCAAGCCTATGATGCCACAGTGCTGTACCTGTTTCTGTGGAAGCTACAGAGATAGAATAATCAATATTATGAGGACATAAATATACTGTACCTATCTTATCTCCTTTTTCTATTACCAGTGATCCTTTAGTGATCTTCCACCACGTTTCTCCAAACGTAGATAAACATTCGCTATCTCCCAACTACCTTGTTGAGATTAGATTTCTTTTCATAGCAGGAATGTGCCTTACATCCTTTAGTAGCCATTCACTTCCATTATTTAACTTAATCCGTACCTTACCCTTTCCAACAATTTTACATGGTTCATCATCCCCCAATAAAACATGTCCAAAATCACCTTGAAAATAATCATGAAAGAATTTCCTATGGGGTGTAGCATGACATGAAGCCCCTAAATCTACTACCTAGTAATCGCTAGTATTATCTAATGCAAGAATCAAAGCATCCTATAACACATCACCTGCTACATTCACTTATTGAATAGTCTCTTGCTTCCTCTCACCTTTCTTCTTTGGTGCTTGGCAGTCTTTCTTCAGATTTCCTTTCTTACCACAGTTCCAACACTCTATTTTTCTGAATCTGGACTTGGATCTTCCATTTTTAGAATTGTTGCGATTTCCTGGGCTCCTTCCTCTATTTTTTTGTCTCCCTCTGCTCTCCATGGTCAACGCATTACCTAATGTCTCACCTGTTCTTTTTCTTCATATTTCCTCGCTAAGAATAACACCAATAAGATCATCAAACTTAAGAGTGTTTGAACTAGGAACACAGTTACTTACAGCCATGACCAAGCTATTCCAGCTTTCTGGAAATGAGCACACTATTAGAAGATCCCTAACCTCATCATCAAAGTTCACTTTTACATAAATTAACTTACTATTAAGTGTAGTTAACTCATTTAAATGGTCAGCAATAGATCCATCTTTCGACATCTTCATATTAAATAAATGCTTCATTAAAAATACCTTGTTAGAAGCTGAGGGTTTTTTGTAGAGCTTAATTAATGCGCTCATCACACCCTCTGTTGTTTTTTTATTTGGAAATATTGAAGGCCAGTAACAAATCCAGGAATAGTCGTATTGTTCTCAATGCCTTTCTATCAAGAACCTCCCATTCTTCATCCTTCATAGCTGCCGGCTATTTTTTTTTTGCCCAACGGTAGGTACAGATCCTTCTAGTAAATATAGTCCTCCATTTGCATCTTCCATAACTGATAGTTTTGGCCATTAAATTTCTCGACCCTAAACTTTCCTTCTTCTGCCATTGCTCCCACTCGAACCAGGAACCCTTCTTTCCTGCAAGTTTACCAACCAAATAGACCTTTTGGCTCTGAGACCAATTGTTAGAAAACAGGACCACAGAGAAATAACAGATATATAGTTAAATCATAAACAAGATGCAAAACACATTAAAACATTATAGAGAGACATAGATATAACATGGTTCACCCAAACGATGGGCTACGTCCACAAAGAAATTTCCAGTCCTTTTATTACAGTCCAGAAAGGTGAAGGGATACAACCTGCAGCAAAACCACTGCACTTCCTCTTCACTCTCTCAAACTACTGAACAAGTTGTAACTAAAATCCTTGTAATTGAGTGAGCTTCATGCATGTCTTGAGAGTGGAAGGTTATATAGGTCACCTGACTTGATCCATATCAGAAAACCCTAAAAACATTTTAAGTTACCAGGCATCCTTGAGCTACAAACTAGAGGAGTTTCCTGGAGTGATAACACAAGTGACTCTGAAAAATATTAAGAGACATCACATCAGAATGAAGAATTTTTTATTGAAAATACTGAATAAAATTTTGAGACACATTCTACCTTGGAAATTAAACAAAGAGAATATAATGATGGATGCTTGAACTATGAATGAGTACCTACTGATGGGTGCTCACAACTCTATGTTGGTGACATAGAGATCACTTTTGAAACTATTTCTACAATCCAAACTTCCATTAAACATTAAAATGAATACCTTGTAGCAGTTGAAGAAGAAACAAGATCAACTTCCCCATCACCACTTGAGCTTCATGAAGTTGGTACAAGCAAGAAGGAAGAAGATGAGGAGGTTCATTTGCAAGAGCGTCATTTTCTTGAAGGGTCCTTAAATATGAATGAAAAGAATATCCAAGAGGCCCTTATCATACTCCATGACACTTAAGCATTGGTATCAAATTATTGTTGGAGGGCTACTTCCTTGGAGGAGCCATCCTTCCTTGAAGACATGGAGAAGATTCAAAGAGAAATGTGCAACATCAAAGGTAATTTCATGTCTTTTATTTTTATAGAAAAAATTTCATTGAGCTTATTGAATGGTTACATGAATCGTACTTGAAGAATAATGAAGTTATTCATAAGCTCACAATTCAAAATGAGCAACTTCTTGAAAAATTGCAAGACACTTGTTTTTCCTCCTATGTTTCATATTGTCAAATGGTAGATTGTTTGGAGGATTCTCATGACATGGTGGATCATGAGAAATGTGGAAATTTGAATATGCTTGATGTGTTTGAATATTAACTTGAAGAGATCCAGACACTTGATGTGGTGGAAGAGGAAATTGAATTGTCTCTTGATGAAGGTTATACAATTTTTAAAGAAGAACATGATTCCTCTACATTGGAACCAATCTATGACAAAGGTTTCACACTTTTTAAGGAGTTTCATGATACTACCCATATGGATCCTTCCAATGATGAAACTTCTATACTTTTTGATTATTTGGGTTAGTTAGTTCATTCTCCTACATCCTACAATTCCATGTTTTGCAGCATTAGTCTCAATGAAGTATGGGTGAAAGGGTTGTTTTTTATGGTGCCACATGAGGAGTATGGAACTCCTAGATTTACTTTTTATGATGACATGGTTGGAGAAAACTATTATTGAAATTTGAAGCAGCATCCTTTGTTACTTTATGATGATGCACATCTACATGGATGCACCTATGATATGCATTTGAGTCACTTGAAGACTCATGGTTTCTCTTGCTCAACACTTGGTTCATTTGATGTTGGAGTGACTTCATCCAACACTAAGGTGAATCGATTTATTATTGGAGAAAATTTTTGTTTCAGCCACATAATCTATTATATCTTTATGATTCTCTCATTCAAGGATGTATGGGTGAGACTTTTTTGAGTCATTTGAAGTCTCCTTGTTTTTTTTGCTCATTATTTGGTTCAGATTTTGGTGGAGGTTCTTCATTCACTCCTTGGATGAAAGAACACATGGCTGCTTATATTGATGCACATTATATATATTTGGAGCAGAATTATGGGCCATGAGATCCTCACCTATGTCATTGGATCATATTTTATTGGTCACTTGAAGCTTGTATGCACTTGGAAAATGGTGGTCTACTTACTTGGAGGTATAAGCACTTTCATGATTTTTTGATGAGTCGCCTCCTTGATGTATAGTTTTATTATGTTGTTATGTACTTTGATGATATATATTATGTACTCATGATGTTTGGAAGAATGAATAAAATAAAATGGGTTCCCAGAATTCTCTTTCCTAATGGTATGGGTTGGAGAGCACTCTTAATTGTTGGAGTGCAATGCAAGCAATGGGACCTTGGGATATTTTTTTGTCCAGTTGATTTCAATTTTTTTGGGAAAAACATAGTATGGGAGATGTATTCCCCACTTAATAAATTGATTTTAATCAGAGTAGTGCGGAATCAATCATGGTGGTTCCTCTCTAAAATCTTCATGGAATATCAAATATTCAAAGTTGAGAAACTCAGTGGCAACTTCAAATAATCATACCAAAAGCAAGTTCTTCAACACCCATGTTTGAAATTGCTTGAGGACAAGAAATATTGGGAAGGTAGGATTTGTCATGTCCCAAATTTATAATTGGGTCACAATGGCCTAATCACATTTTCCATATTTATTAGAGTTTGTCAAATTGATGCTAAGGGTCAAATAATTGCCAAGGAGGAAAATTACTAGTTTCCTAGGTTGGGGGTGGAAGCTTTGGTATTTGGAATAAGGGGGAAAATGAATGATGTTTGAACATTAGAATGAAATAAATATTTTATAAATAAGCTAAATAAATAAATAAAATAAAAAATTGAAGTGGAAATGGAGCATAGAGACACATGGAGACTATGGGGCCCACACAAGCTAGAATTTATGTGCCACATGGCATCCTCCTCTTGCAATTTTGAATCCATGGGAATACTAAAGGTTATTGGATGATTTATAAGGATAGTAAACTTTTCCATATGCATTCAAGTCTAAATGGAGTGGAAGAGTGACTCCCATGGAAGAGGAAGAGGCATTTTGGAGCCAGTGAGACACTTGGACTAGATTCCCTAGCTCTATGACAACAATGATGAAGATACTACGAAACATATGACACAAATCAGATATGAAGGCTGAAATATGAAATATATGACATGTAAACTCGAAATAGAGCATCCAATAGGTCTCTCATGTGATTTGGGGAAGCTCAATGGGTTCCTACTCAAATTGGAGGAAGATGGAAGGCTAGGAAAGGGAGGACACATGGCAAACCTTGAGCCCACACCCAAATTCAAACTGGATTGAGTTTGTGGATGGATTTTTAACCTTATAAGGCTAAGGATGTTTATAAAATATAGGAATAAACCAAAATAATAGCTTTTGATCATTTGATAAATTGTCATTTGTTAATTGTGAGAGCTAGTGGATGACTAGTTTTCTTGCCTTAGCCAATTTTGAGGGTGAAAGATTCCCATCCAAGTTGGTGTTTGGAGAGGCCATTCAGGTATTTCATGGATATTAAATGGATTATTATTTACATTTTTAAGATACATGGAAGCTTTCGGATTCTTCTATTGCAGCACGCTCTCTCAACCATTTCCAGTTTTTATGGCATATTCTTGCTCATGGAGGGATTACACTTTGGGTGAGATATTGATCTTTGGGGAATATTATAATGCTCCATAATTTTATGTTCTGATTTAAATTCTCTGTATTTAAATTTCATAATACTCTTATGTGTAAATTCCAAAATATTTCATATAAAAATGTTAAACAATGAAGAAATAGTGTCATTTCCCCACTATCTTAATGTGCACCATTGTAATGCTAATGATTTCGAATTGGGGGAAGATTTTCATTGTCCATTACTGATTGAAATAAGATAAATATGATATTTTATTCATTCTCAGAAAGTATCAGGTCTAAATATCAAATATCTGTAAGGAAAAGTGATTATTAATGAGCAAACAATAGTCATTTCCCCACTACATTGATGTATGCTATGATAATGATGATTATTTAAAATGGAGGAATGTATATATGATAAATATATGATGAATGGAATGTAATTAATGTGTATTTAAATTCTCATTTTCATTACTTAATCATTGGAATCCATTTTACTCATTTTTATTGCATTGGGAGAAGATTTGGTGCCTTTTCCCCAAGGGTTGAAATTGTGATTTGGGAGTTGCTTTGGAAAGAGACATAACAGCCTGTATAAACAGAACCATGATGCATATGAGACTTTAAAAATGTTTCTTACACATCCCCTACCTCTTTTCAAAAATTCGAGTGACTTTGGGACCATTTGAGAAGCCATTTCCGGCAATTACCCGGGGGGGATTGGAGCCCCAATTTGCTAGTAAAGACTCCTACTTTGAACAGAACATTAAAAAAGTTTTAAGAAGTAATTTGGGGGTCATAAAACATCCCTGAAAATAATATTTAAGTTATAATATCATTCATGGACCTTCTGATAAATTTTGGGAGCATTTGGGTCAATTTGGAGGTATAGACATCAAAACTAGTTCAGGTCGAAATTGGGGAAAAAGTGGAAAAATTGGTCATTTAATAAAATTTCAAAAAGGGACATTACAGGAAACTTGCAATACCTGAGACAAAAACAAGGTTTTTTAAGCTCCTTGGGAGGGTGAGTAGACAATAGCTAACACTTGCACCTTCGGTGATCATAAGAACTATGTAACTATTTCTCATACCTTCACTATTTAGTAACTTTTTAGGATTTATTTCCCTCAAGAGATACTAGTTTTGGAAGGCCCTCTAACTCCAACATTTCACTAAACTTCAATGTTTTGGAAACAAAATTCCTTGTTGTTTCCTTAGGACATTTTTAGTGGTGTGAACACTTTTTTTTTTGAATTCTAGATTTCCTTTAGGATTGTTTGATTACATTTGAAACATATTTAAATTAACAAAACAATTCTAAAAAATCAAACACCAAAGTGGCTTCTCCCCTGACCCGCCAGTAAAGGAGGCAGCGAGGTGAGACACCAAGCTTTGAAGGCCCCACTAAAAAGCATAGACAAATACAAAAAAAAAACTCAGGTGACTTTGAGACTAAACCATTTTTAAATTGAATCAACAATAATAGAGAAGAACAACATCAACCTAATCCTGAACCATTTATAGAAATAGTTGATAATGTTACTCCATTTTAAATTGAAACATTGTAAGACCATACAGTTGATCCTGCTAATACACCTTTGAATCTTTCATACCTAATAATACTTGTTGTAAGTAATTCGTTGGATAAAATTAACCTTATTTTCATGGAAGTGAATAATATCTCCAGATCTGGAAGATCAAGCTCCACAATCAACATCGGTCAAGAAAGAGAAGAAAAATTGTGACAATAAGAGGAATTTGCAGTATGACCAGAGGAGAATATTACGACATAGAGTCACATCTTGACGAAGGTTCCTCCGACGAAGAATAGGAATATCAGCTGATATTCGAAATAGAAGAAGAAGAAGTAGAAGATCCATATCCAAAGCACAAGTACAATACACCTACAACCCCATGCACATCACCAAAGGTAAGATATAGAAAATCGTATCCTAGTGGTTTTGTAAATATAAGTAATACTAATGCTCTGAATAGTGGACAAGGGAGTCTGGATGGTCAAAAAAATTGTTTAGCCAATATAATGGCTGGAAACGATATTAAGTTGACTATATTTAATGGAAAAGGATTAGAAGACCCATAACAACATTGGTTTCTATGTGAATATGTATGGACCGTGCGATAATTCCAAGATGAAATGATAAAGCAAACACAGATGATCACAACCCTAAGAGGTCGTGCACGAGATGGGTACATGAAGTTTTCTATAGTTCCAATGGGAGTTGCGCCAAAAACACTCGAACTAATTCAAGTGGGATTAATAGACGAGTTCAAAAAGTTGAAATTTGAGTCATAGTGCATCATAGAAATTAAGTAGTTACCTATATAGTCGGTCCTGGATTTTGACAAAAGATTTAAAACATTGATGGCCAAAGTAAGATTTCAGATGTCAAATATGCAACACAAGGAACGGTTCATTGTAGCATTATTGTCGTACATCTAAATCCCATTGATGCAACATAATATTGTGTTTCACATAAAAGCTCTGGAGATAGCAATGAAGTTAGAATCATCATCGATTAGAGATACTAGTGCGGGAATGATGCAAATTCACTCGCATCTAGCTAACCTTACGCTGCAAATCCAAGACATTAAGAAAGGGAAAGAGATTCAAGAAGGACTCGGGTGTACCCAATGCAGAATATAGGGCCACCATAAAGATAAGTGCATGCACTCATGAGTTATGTCGCAGCAGGAGCGTCGAACGCGACAAATACACAAGAGATGCCTTCGTGTAGAATATGTCAAACCTGAGGTCATCAGTCAAAAGAGTGCTTATACTTTCAAAAGATTGTAAGTGCACCCACTAGTCTCTATTGTAAATTTTGTAAATTTGTAGGACATGATGAGAAATATTGTAGACCATTCCAGTTGTTGTAGGAGAAAACAATGGATGCATACTTAATGAAGAACGACGAGCAGATACAAGCCAAGTGAGCACAAGATCAATACCAACATGTTTGATATCCATCGACCTAATATCAAGAAAATATGTATCTTCAACCCTAATATCAACAAAACTAGTATCCACCGTAGCAACAATACCCTCAACCTAGGGGGGTTGGAAATTTTTGGGGCTGAGGACAACAACAAGGAGGAGGAGGATTTGGTTGTGGAAGAGGCCAAATCATATGCTATAATTGTGGAAAACCAAGACATTTTGCTAGATATTTTGTGAGTCTTGTAAATGCATGTTCATATTGTAAAGCTATCGAACACACCATTGAGGACTTCCCTTAATTGATTGTTAAGTGGAATGACAAGAATATGTGAAATCAAGTTCCCCTCAGAATCCCAACTCAAATCCTAACCAGAACATATAGATTATTTATGCTGACCTGAGAGAAGCAAACATTGTTGTCGTGATAAGAGGAGGTGTTGCAACTGGAGCAAACCAAAATGCATAGTATGACCAACCACAGGTACGATCGGAAGCACAAAATAAAGTACCATTCAATGTCCAAAGAGAAAAGGAAGTATTTTTGGATGCTCCAACCAAATTAGTCAACATGAATAAAGTGTCGAATTCAGCTCCCACATTACCAAGCAAACAAGTAAGGGAGATGCCTGAAATATTAAATCAAATATTTCAAAAGAAACCAACGGGAAAGGTTAGTAAAATTAAATAATTTTTCAAAATTTTCTTATCACTGATCCATGATAAAGATGTTGTCGCAAAATTGACGGCTTTAATAGAAGAAACTAAGGATGAGTTGTGACCAGATAGAAGACTTCACCAAGATGGGAAGAGATTAAAAACTGGACACAAGCTAAGAATAACTGCACAGATAAGTGATTGTGATATGGATTATATCATTTTATACCTGGGATCTGATGTCAATATTTTGATAAGACAGACATGGGAAATCATGGGAAAAGCGTGACTTGATTGGTCTTCCATTGCTCAGGATAGCAAATCAGTCAAATGTCCTACCTATTGGTCGACTGACTCGGGTACCTTTCGAAGTAGAAGGCCTGAGAACATATGTGGATTTTGAAGTGATCGACATTTTCGATGATACAAACCCATATCTTGCACTTTTTGGGATCGACTGGGCATAGACAACCAAACCATCATAAATTTTAAGAGAATAATCTTACCATTTAAAGATTCGAAGATACGGGTGGTCACACCAATTGATCCACTAGAAGGCTATAGTTATGTCCAACCAATGCACAGTGAAGGAAAAGGTGACTATTTCGACCATATCTATAATATAAAATATGTAGGATATGATTATATAAATCCAACAGCTGATGGAAAGCTGAGTTGGCAGAGTGTTAGCTCCTTTACATCTGATTCAGGTGAAGTGTTAGAAAATTGGCAGAATCAAATGCACGAAGTATCTATGAGGAAATGCGCAAGAATCACAAGGTATGTGTGACGGATAGGAGTTAATGCAAGTGACCTACCTACATACGAAGGTTCACCTAACCTTTCTCCTTTTTTAACATATTTTGAAGTGAAGGTTATGGAATCACAGTGATTGTTTGCCTTGGAATTTGTGTTGAAATCTACACCTTCTAGATGGTGGGGTACGCATAAACAATCTATCGCCAAATGGCCACAATGTATAATATTGTTGGAGATCAAATTTGGAGAATAAATTAGTTATATTGATCACAAGTATACAGGACTCACAGGTCCTATTGAGCGTATTGAGTATTGTTGCACGACATGGCAGGAATGTCTGCGACAAGAGTGGGTTCATCACTTCATACATACATTGGACATGATACCAAGGAATTGGTATACATTAGTTGAGTTGTGACGAGGAACTCTTGAATGGGAGGACTTAGCTAGTAGCTTCACACATACATTGAGTTCGCAAATGACCACCCTTCCATTGATGTTGCATTAAAAGTGATGAAAGCAAATATATTCTAAGATATCCTTATCTCGATGACAAATTTCAACTAGAACAGCATGGTAATCCACCATTGGATGGAATGCTACAATGTGATGGGAGAGCCTGATGATGATGACTCACTCGACGTAAACATTCCATAATCTAAAGGTACGCATGGTATGGAAGGACTTGGTATTTCTAGCGACCAATTCTTGAGTCCACTCAAAATTAAGCAAGTTAATATCGGCTCACCAAAAAACCCAAAGTTTTCCAATATTAGATATTATTTGAATGATGAGACTATAGGAAATATCACAGACTTATTGCATGAGTTCCAGGATCTGTTCCCTACAAAATTTTCAGATATGAAGGGGATCATTGGAGATCTGGGAGAGATGAAAATACCTTTGAGGCTCGATGCAAAATCGTTCAACAAATGACCATACCAACTGAATCCATAGTCTAAATAGAAATTTAAAGCAGAGCTAGAACAAATGCTATATGCATGTATTATAGAGTCTTTTGAAGAATCGGAATGGATCATCTTGATAGTAGTACAAGACAAAAAGGCTGCCGATGAAGTAAGAATTTGTTTCAACTTGAGAAAACTGAACAACTCTTGTTTACATGACCCATTTTGAACTCCATTTACATATGAGGTACTGGAGAGCGTCGGGGGTCAGGAGATTTGTTCATTCACTAATGGTTTCTCTAGCTTCCATCATATTCAAATCGCAAAAGAAGATAGGAAAAAAACCACCCTTGTGACAGAGTCGGGGTGTTTCCAGTACATGGTAATGCCCTTTGGAATTAAGAATGCTCCTGCTATTTTTTCCAAAATAGTAGTGGTGTTTTAAATATTTTATTCACAAATTTCTTGAAGTCTACTTCGATGATTGGACAGTATTTTAGGCTCATTGAGAATCATATTAAGATCCTTAGGATGAGGCTGGAATGTTGTCGCCAGTATCAAATTTCATTAAATTTGAAGAAATGAATCTTTTGCACCCCATTTGGAATTTTGTTGGGCCATGTGGTCTGTCATGGTGGAATGTTGGTTGATCCTGCTAAAATTGTGATCATCCTTGACCTACCACCGTCGACCACAATTAAACATTTGCACGCAACATTGGGACATGGAAGGAACTACATAAAGTTTATCAAAGGATATACAAAGGTGAACGCTCCAATGGAAAAGTTACTAAAGAAATATATCAAGTTCCAGTAGACAAAAAGTTTCCAAGAAAGACTGGACACGTTGAAGAACAAGATGGTTACAACACCTATACTTGTATTTCCATATTGAAAGAAAGAGTTCCATGTACATGTTGATATGTCATCTGTCACACTCGGTGTGGTAGTAATGCATCCTGGTGAAGGATTGATTGACCATCCTATAGCCTTCGCTAGCAGGAAATTATATGCAGCAAAGAAGAATTATACCATGACAAAAAGAGAAGGGTTAGCGATGGTAAATGCTCTGCACAAATTCAAACACTACTTATTGGGTGGACATTTTAAAATGTACACAGACCATTCTACATTGAAGTACCTGATCAATAAGCCAGTGTTGGGGGGGAATATCTGTCGGTGGCTTCTCCTATTCCAGGATTTTGATTTTAAAGTAATTGTTAAACCCGTTCAATTAAACATGGGACTAGACCATCTTTTAAGGATCGAAAATGGTGAAGATCCTGGTAACTTGGATGATAGTCTCCCTGATGTGAAATTGTTTGTGATAACCATGTTTGATGATAAATATATATATATATATATCATACAATTTTTTAGTAAGGGTTATGTATCAACTGAATTAACAATTGCGCAGAAGAAACAATTGGTTGTGTGAGATGCGAACTTCCAGCTAATTGTAGGGAAATTGTATAAGATGGGTCCTAATCAGATTCTTCATCGTTGTGTATTAGAAAATGAGCGACCATTGATATTGAATGAATATCATGTTGGTGTCTCATGAGGTCATTACATTGGAAAATATAATGTGCACAAGATTTTGCAAGCAGGATTGTGGTGGGCCACCATGCATGCGAACGTTGAGCATTATTGTCACAGCTATGATATCTACCAAAGAACTGGAAAGACGTCGCACCAGGATGAAATTCCATTGGTACCTCAAGTAACATTACAAGAATTTGATAAATGGGTCGTTGATTTTGTGGGTCAATCAGTCCGACAAGGAAGCACACAAGTGCACACTGTATTATCACTGTGAGTTACTAGCTAACAAGATGGGCTGAAGCACTGATAGTAAAGGAATGTACTGTTGCGACTGCTACGAATTTTTTGTTTGAAAATGTCATTACAAGATTTGGATGCCCAAATATTTTAATAAGCGATCAAGGTACACATTTTCTAAACCAGTTAATTGAAGAAATGACAGAGGAATTCCAAATTCAGTATAGAAATACAATGCCATATCACCCTCAAGTGAATGGTGTTGTCAAAGCATTTAATAAGATTCTGGAAATGCATTGAAAAATATTTTGAATGCCCAAAGAGATGACTGGGATCATAAAATTTCTGCATTATTATGGGCATATCTCATGACTTGTAATAAATTGACATGCCACACTCCATCTCGCTTGGTGTATGGATAGGAAATTGTAATGCCAATGGAGTATATTGTATCGAGTGTAAGAATCATCACGATCACAGAGATGACAGATGTTGATGTTGTCGAGGAGAGACTGATGCAACTTGTGCAGACGGAAGAACAACGTTTTGTCACATGGTATCACCAAAACATTGAAAAAGAAAGACAGAAGGTATGGCATGATCGACACATTAAAAACAAACAGTTTCGGGTCAGAGGACTTGTTCTTATGTATGGCAGCAAATTCTTCAAGCATCCTGGTAAGTTAAAGACACATTGGCTTGGACCATACATTGTAATTCATATCATTGATGGAGGTGTAATGCAGTTAAAAAATCTAGATGGAACACTAGCCAGAGGACTAATAAATGGAAGTTGGTTGAAGCCATATCACAATAGTTGTGACTTGGTTGCATGAGAGAGAGAGAGAGAGAGAGAGAGAGAGAGAGAAGAAAGAAGAAAGAAATTTGTTTAAACTACAGGAAATGAGTTGTCATAAAAACAATGTCTATTACAAACTCATAGTCTATCGCAGTAAGAAGAAAAGTGTTGTAGACCCTGAGTTTCTCGCATATAGAAAAATGACGGTGAAGACACTTAGTTTGTCGCACCAAAGGAACTCTGTCGCAAGAAGACTATAGATCGCAGGGAGTGTGATGATGTCGTAAGTAATACTAGAATCGCAGAAGTGACAGTTGGCCATCATTAATTTGAAAATCCCAAAATATTTTGGCAACGTACTTTTAAGTCACTTACGTCATGATTGCATAATAATGACAATGATGTCACAGGGGAAAGTGACGAGCTACATAGTGGTTTATGTATGATGATTTAGATAGGTGGCCCACGTGATGGACCATGTTGTCACTGTTTCACTCAATGTCTACGCGTATGAAGGTCTAACTGATCGAATGAGTCGATATTGTTAGCATTCACCCTCCACCTTCATTTCCTTTTGTTGCACTTGAATGAGGAATTTCTCTCTGCAACTCTCAGGGCCAAAGTAAGTTCTTTGTTCACAGAGTATGGCTATTTTGAATCATAGTTCTAGTGTAGTCATAGACTCCTATGTTGAAATTATGTTATCCATGTTCATTATGGAAGACATTGTCGAATATATTCAACTGCATGCAAGGATTGGATTGGAAACTAAGAGTGTTCCAGACATCCCTAAAGTAAGGTTATGACTCGACCCACATGGTTTGTCAACGAAGAAGCGTTCTAGTTCTTGTAAGAGAAAATTTCTCTTAGCACTCCCGATGAAGGATAAAGGAGTAGCGGTAGAAATTTGGCTACCATATGACATTCCACATAAACCATCAGATATATTTGTGGAAGGATTCACCAGAATGCTTAGTATCCATTGGTAAAACCCGTTGGTCCGAACCATAGTTTGCATAACAAAAAATAGACACACAAGCCTGCAGCATCGCCATCAACCATACAAGAAGATCAAGATATAGTTGGCGATTTTTTTTTTAAGGGAAGAAGATGAGATGGAATATTTCATCAATGACGGAGGTGAGCTAATGAAAATGATCTTCCTGTGGGGAAGAAGAAGCCAAAGAAAATAATTCCCATGAAAGAACCTAGGATTTCGTCTTCAGCTTTCTAGAAATCCCGGGATATAATCGATGATGTCAATGAACTATTCCATCTCGTTGGTCCTACCGCT
Source organism: Pseudotsuga menziesii (assembly GCA_001517045.1). Taxonomy (NCBI): domain Eukaryota; kingdom Viridiplantae; phylum Streptophyta; class Pinopsida; order Pinales; family Pinaceae; genus Pseudotsuga; species Pseudotsuga menziesii. The sequence goes on along the minus strand of LPNX010644471.1, from coordinate 219,889 downwards.
CAAAATAAATAACTTTTCAAAATAGAAGGAAGAATAAAAGCAGCAGCAGAGGCTACGAGGAAGATCAAAAAAGCAGAGTCATTATGTGCCAAGACTCTTGACCAAGTCTTCCAGACTTGGGAATCCATGGTCGATGAAGTCAAACTAGAGAAATCCATAGAGGAGTTGTGCACAACTAATATAGGAGTAAATCAGCTAAAGAATGATATGAAAAAGTTACCCTTGGCAAAGAAAATGGCTAAGGCAGCAGAAATGAAGAAACTGCAATAGCAAGTTACAGTGTTGTGCATGCCACAGCAGCAAAGGAAAGATAATGCCATAGAGTTGCAGGCCGAAGCATAAAGGATTTCAATCATTATTCAACCTGTACATCACATTAGGGGAGTTTTGAGGTTAATAATGGGCCTCAAAAAAAATTGTACCATTAAAATTCACTTTATAAGAACCAATAGGATTCAAGATGATGATGTCAACCATAAGGGTAAAATTTGTAAAACCAAATGGAGGAAAAAAGAAAAAAACTACTTTTTCTTATTGTATTTGTGGAATATGTCCTTATTAGTTCACCCAAATTTCAAGTTTGGGGACCCATTGGATGCAAAATTTTAATTATGCATCCAACCCATACCCACACTGCATACTTCTGAGGTACCCACGACACCCAAAAATGAAAATTTCAATAAAAAAAGTATTTTAATATAAGGATAAGGATATATGCCAACGAGTCCTCAAACTTAAAATTTGGGTGAACGGATAAGGATATGTGCCAATGAGTTCCCAAACTCAAAATTTGGGTGAACAGATAAGGATATATGCCAAAAATACGATAAGAAAAAGCAGTTCTTTTTTTTATTTTTCACCTCCAAAATTTAGAACTTTTATTTTATTATTATAACTCTTATTTTATTATTTCCCTTATGAGGCCCATTTTAGACCTCAAAAATCCCCTCATGGAGGGTATGGTGAGCAGCGGAGGCTGTAGGGCTTGTAACAGCTAAACACCTTAGTTTCAACCTTGTGGAAAACTTGTAGAAGGAAGAAGAAGATGTTCGACGAGAGACATAAGAAATACTCAAAATATTCCAATATTTTCAAGGTAAAGTCGTCACAAATGCAAAAGTTGATGAATAAGAATTATGTGGATCGAGACGAGCCACATGTGAGTGTTGGGGGCCTATTGGCTCTAGGAAAAGATCAACAAAATTCAGAAGGTAAAGAGTCCAATTGCAGGAAGGAAAAGGAGTTGTGACAGAAGTAGAGAAGGAATAACAGAAGCGTATGAGGAAGAAATAGCTACGGCAAGAAGTAGTCACAGAGGAAGATGTGAGAAAAGAGAAGCTGCGACATAAGAGAATTCATGATATAAGAGAAGACGCAATAGAAGAGAAGTCACGGTAGAAGGAAAGGATGAAACAAGATCAGTCGCGATGGAAGGAACCATGCCAGAGAAGGTTTGCAACGGCACAATGACTGAAAATGATAGTTCAAGGAAGATTCTGAGTAAAAGGTTCACTAGAATTGGTGGAAATCACACATGCTATAAAGAATAAAAGAATATTTGTAATTTGGGCCATTAGTGCCTATTGACAAATGTCACTAGAATAGGAATGACAGCATGTTGACTAACTAAATGAAGTCAGTTGATAGCGACATGTAAGATTCTATAAGAATGAGGAACCCAAGTTGTATGCGGGTTACCTAGTTGTGATTCTGATTTGTTTTGTGTGGTTACTTACTCACTCACTGGTGCTTACCTAATTATAGAGTCAGTCAGTCATGTGTGTCTATAAGAAGAGTCGAGTAATATGTAGTTGAGTACACAAGAGTATAGAGAAGGGTAGTTTATCCAGGTTGTGTGTGTGGATCAACAATACAATTGAGTAGGAGAATATTGAGCAATAGAAGACCAGAGAGAATAACAGGAGAGAGGAGTTTGTATAGAGCAGAGAAGAAGATCTAGAACAGATTCTGCAGCTCATTACGCAGACCGAAGGTGCCATATATTTCTCATGCTAGATGAAGAGCACCTTTGTGGTTTTTCCTGGATGGGTTTCCATGTTGAAGACTATGTCATTGAGTAGATGATAAAAAAAATTATGTTGCATGAATGTATGTGAATGTGTATAAATGTATATGATGAATGTGCTTACGTCGTAGGAATGTATATTGTGATTGAGTGTTTATGTATTTTCTTATGCATGAGTCACACGGTTGATAGATAACATGTGTGTTAAGCATACATTGTTGTTATAATCATTGTGATAGATAAGTTAAGTAGTGTCTTATATGTGCACAGTAAGGTTAAGCAATACACCTACCGGCTTCGGTCGAGTGAGTTGGTAAGGTGCCAAAGGAGAAGAAACCCCACCCAAATGCGGAAACCTGGTTCTGAAATTTACCCATAAGAGATATCTCAGGTGAGACTGCATCTGTGTCACAAGTGCTAACGATTGATCCTTGCTCTGTTGGTCCGATATCTTGGGAAGTTTTGTGCACGAAAGAAGTTCCAAACCTGGTTCGAAGAGAGAAGAAATTACAACACTCATGCTTATTGGATCTAGGACTATAGGTTGCACTACAAACCATCTTAAGATATCATTTTGATTGTCATATTCTACAATTCATCTTTTACCTATTTTTCCTACTTCTTGTTTGGATTCTTTTGATATCCTGTTGGAGGAGCTAGTTGGCTAAGCCGACTAGACTCTCTAGTCGACTAATTGTAGATTATTTTGACCTCATAGGTCGTGTCAGTTGGTTGAACTGATAAATAGTTGTTGTAACTATTTTATAAATCATATATATAGGTTGTAGAGCCAGATAGATACTTGGTTTGGTTTATTATATGAACCCACATGTGTTCTTGTGTAATATAAGTTGTTATTTTGTCTACCATTATTGTCCCTTGTTATGTTATTGTTATATGATTCTATGTGTATCATTGGTAATATTTCAATATGATTGATTACAAAATTGGTTTCATTGTCTGTGGTACATAAAGTGGATGAAATGACTATGACCATATGATATCAGAGCAGGAGATTAAGAATTAGTGGGAGCGTAAAATTATGAACTATTTGTAGAATTGCACTACAAGAAACAAGTTGACCATTTCCCAAGCAAAGGATAAATTCTTTTTCAAAACGCATGAAAAGTTTGTCAAGTATGTACCTTAATAACTAAAGAATATACTAAATTAAATAACTAGCCAGTGAAAAAGAACGTCAGTTCCTCCAGAATTTAACAAGAGGAGGCCGCACAAATTTGTCAGAGTGGTTCGAGAGAATCGCTAACGATTTCTGTGAGGAGCGATTCGTCGAAGAAAGGATCTCTGTTGATAGCATCAAAGAGAGATTCTATAACGACCTCACTGAACAGTTCATGTGTTCATTTCTGACACTTTTGTTTAAGTTCTTAATCCACAGAGGTGTTGGTCATAATGTTGAACCTCGTCCATTGTTAATCACACCACCAAGCAATACAAACTGGGAGGCCAAACAAAAGGAGTGCGAGAAGTTTGTCCAAGAAAGACAATGGTAGTACTTCCTAAACAAATAGCAGTTCCACCTGAGATTTATAAAAATATTTTGAGTCAGAAATGGGGGGATAGCTAGTCATGTCTAAGTAAAGTAGAGGAATAGTCGGCCAATGAAGAAAACACCGAAACCAACTATGAAAAGTCAGGAAAAAAAGGGAAAAAATGAACAGTCACCCACAAAAGCACTCCAGATATATAGAAATTAGAAGAGGAGAAGAGGAGAAAGAGGCGGGAAGATATCAAAGAGCAAGACGATGTGCTCCAACAAGAAAGAATGACAAATAAAGTGACAGAATCAGAAGGAAATCCACCAGATTCGGGTCATGACCGATCGAAAGAGGGCATCGATGAAGATGTGCCATCAATGGATGAAGACTTATGGATAGAGAAAGCTAGAGCTCTTCAAGTAGACATACCCCGAAATATAATGCCACATTCCTCGCCGGATCTTATTCAAAGTTCCCGAATGGATGATATTGTCCAAGAACACTTAGGACTATCAGCTGGTGAAAAAGGTGTATGGAGTCAACTGGACGGTAAAGGAAATGACGTTGATCATATTGTAATTCATCGACTGCAAGAAGGAAATTGGGTTACTTTTCAACCTTGTTCATATAATCGCGGTATCCACCTACTTTACTCAGATAATGAAGGAGCACCCCCCAGCCAATTCCAACATTCCTAAGAGATCTCCAAACCAGTCGGTATCGCTAGTAAGGTTACCCCAGTTTTAACAAAACTTTACTTGGTTATTTACATAATCAGTCGACATAAATAGGCTTCTTGTCGAAAGTGAATCGATTGTAAACATTACCGACGAATCCGAAACTTTCGTTGAAACAAGCTGCAAAAAAAGTACAGTCACGGGAAGTGACCAACCACCACCACCTTCTCCACCATCTGAAGGAGATGTAGACGTTGAATACATGGCACACATTTCTTCCCACATTCACCTTTATGAGAATGATGAAGACCCCAAATGACATCGGTTCATATGTGAGTCGATTAGGGAGAAAAATGTTGTTAGCAACAAAGATCGTCAAATGGCCCAGTTTGTCAGTGCTCTGCATAAGTGAGCACTAACATGGTATATGACATAAACAGAGAAAACATTGAATGCAACTAAATATCATATAAAACAACAGTTTATGTTATTTTTCAAAACATATGATGCAAAGCATCTTGCCGCAAAGAAGTTGAAGACCACGGCTTAGAAACCGACTGAAATATTATGACAAAAGATTCAAAGATCTATTGAGCCAATTAGAATACAATATTTATGAACAATTACTTATTCAGTGGTTTATTGACGATCTACTTCAAAAAAATAGAATGCATATTCGGCTCGATAATTTCAACACATATGAATATCCACTAACCAAGGTGTTACAGATAGAAATAGACAAAGATTACCCCATCAACCTCGTCGATAGGCATAGTCAAGAGAAATTGGAAATCATGCAGAAGTCAATACACAAGATGAGCCTCAAAGACAACAATGAATGGTGTACTAAATTCTCGACGGTTGGTCATACAAAAGACTACTGTCAAGAGGAGGAATATCGATAAGACATCCGGTTCATACAGTTCATACAGACAAAGTGATTTTGGACATTTTCCAGGAGCATGATTTACATGCAACAAAAGGATTTCCCATTTAACATGAAAATTGAAAAATCTCGCTGGTGTGCCATCTATGAAGTCAAAAGTCACTCAACAACAAAGTGTCAGATAAACTTGAAAAACTGATAGAATTATTAAGCGGTTTATCAGACAAATGTTGTTCCACAAAATAACAATAATGATAATAATACAAGGAATAATAACGACCAGAATGATCAAAACAATCAAAGATATGACAGCCGCATGTATGAGCACTAGTATGAAAATAAACGACATGGAGGGTTTTTAGGTTGAGTCCAATACTTTGGTAATCAGGTAAACAAACCATGTCATCCTATCGAGTGCTACACGTGTTTAAATGAAGGACATCGACATGTTGAGTGTCCATACAAGGACTAGACCAATCTCAAATTTTGTACAAGTTGTGGTGTCGGTGATCATTCTTTGGAGGATTTCCCCACCATGCTTGAGAAAATTAATCATAAAATAAATGTTAATGTCTTGTCTAGTTTTCAAAAATGTGATGTTGTTCGAACTAAGAACTTACAAATTGTTATTCGACAAGGCACAAAAACTGGCATGGATAACCCACAAATAAGAAAAATAAGAAGGAAGATTATCCCCATCCTACTAAACAAAAACAACTGTATAATGATGCATCGAATAAATTCCAAGAATTAGCTGCACAGGAAGAAACTGGTGATTCTTGACAAAAGATTACTAGAGAATTAATTCAATTGATAAATATCGATGATTATGTCGCAAAGTTAATTGATTTAATGTATAATCTTAAAAATAATTCTAGCAAAGACAAGCAGGCTAAAAGTATATGTAGCCTCAATCAAAAATATAAAAATGATGCCGACCCTTTAGTCGATCTTGAAATTCATGGATAACATGTTGGACAAGTCGTTCTCGAATTTGGATCGTAGGTAAATATAATGACTAGAGACACATGGGAACAACTAGGTAAACCCTGACTACATGAATCTGGAATATACTTAAAACTCGCAGATCAAGGATTAATCAAATCCATTGGTGTTTGTAAAAATGTCAACATGACCATTAGAGGCATCACAACTAAATTCGAATTTTTGAAATAATCAACCCTAAGGAAGGATCTAGCTCCTTCCCATCTTTGGTAGGTCGACCATGGGGATGAAAAAATGAAGGCATCTATTTCATTAGATAAAAAAAGAATTAAACTTAAGGGGAATGAGAAAAAATTCATTGTCCTAATTCATCCATCTCAGGGAGAACCCTAGACAGAACCTATAGATGAAGAAGTCGATGTTCAAAAGTTATACCAAATACAAAACAATGAATATTATACTGAATTGAATGCATATGGAGAACTTCACCAAGGGAAACCTGATTCTATTGGGTATAACTCATATGTCGAATTATATGATTGAGAAATAGAAAATTATGAATTACAAGCAAGGGAAATTTGGACCATCCAATTCGTTCCTAAAAAGCAAACTCGACAATGTTTTTATGTTTCTGTAATTCCTAAAATATTTGAATGAAAAATTAGAGAGTATCCATCATTGGCACCAGTAAGAAAGGAAACATCAAACCGACCGTCACTTAGGTATAAATAACATGAATCACCAGTCTTTCATGTGGAACAAGTTTCTAAAATTATAGGTGCACAAGGCCAACTCCAAAGTCTAGTCGAGACATTTACAAGCCAAAATGCTCGATGGTGGGATACCCACCAGTTGAGGTTACAAACATGGACGACAGCTTCAACGTATTTTATCGAAATATTTGGAGGGAATAGACTAATAACACATTCAAATATACCAATATTCACACAATGGAAAGACCCTGAAAAACACATCATGATATGCGAAAAGGAATGCAAAATACTAGGGTATAAAGACGTGCAAGTCTAGCCTCACCTATTCCCGTCAACACTAGATGACTTTCCAAATAAATGGTATAAAATGGAAGAATCATGAGGCGAAACATTCACATGAAATGAATTAAAAGAAAAATTCATTAAGGAATTCAAATTCATACCTGAATATGACCTACTAGTCGAAGCATCGAAGCAAATAAAAAAAAAATTTAAAGTCGATCGATAACAATACATCTACAGAAACTCATAACCAACAAAACACCCCATATCATAATATTTGGTCAACCAAAATACCACATTCGACAAGAATTCGACTAGAAATAGAAGCCACAATTCAAAAAAGATTCCAATGGAAATATGATCACCCTGAAATGATAAAACCAATCAAAACAGTATTCAAAGTCGAAACAACAGAGAAATATGATCCCAAACGAATAACAGTGGAATATTTCCCACTAAAATTTTCATAGTTTAAAGAAGCAAGTCGACAAATTAATGAAAGTAAAACACCAGAATGGATGGATGCAAAAATAAAGAGAATAGAATTCGACATATCTAATGATGATAGACGTAAAATAAAAAAGATTGGTGACTATTGGAACGAAGGGAAAATAGCAGAAATCATCAACTTACTAAAATAATTTCAGGATGTTTTTGTTCAGGACTATAAGGATCTCGAAGGACTAGTAGAAGAGATGGGTGAAATGAAAACCGACATAAAATCCGAGGCAAAACCTATAAATAAAATACCATATGAATTGGCACATAAATATAAGGAAATATAAAAAGGAAATTGATTGTATGCTAGCAGCCGGAATCATCTATCCTATCGACCAGTCAGAATGGGAAATCCCAATGGTCATTCAACCGAAGAAACACAACCTGACACGACTGAGAATTTGTGTATAATTTTGAGAACTGAACAAAGTAACCCTTATAGACCCATTTCTCACTCCTTTCGTAGACAAAATTCTTAATGAAGTTGCAGGGCATGAGTGTTATTCATTCACAGATGGATTTTCAAGCTATAATCAAGTACCTATTCCTAAAGAAGACCAGAAAAAAATGACATTTGTATGTGAATTTGGATCATTCGCATATAAAGTTATGCCATTCGAACTTAAAAATGCACCAATTGTATTTTTTAGGATAGTCGTTAAAGCATTTCAAGAATATATCTATAAAACAATGGTTGTATATTTCGACGATTGGTTGATTTATTCTATGCTGAAAAATCATTGTAAATGGCTACGACTCATGCTCAAAAGATTTCGACAGATATAGTTATACATCAATATCAAAAAGTGTATCTTTGCAACTCCAATAAGTATCCTTCTAGGACATGTCGTATGTAAGGAAGGTATTAAAGTCGACTTCGCAAAAATTAAAATTATTCTTGACCTTAAACCTCCAATAAATATGAAGCAAGTAAGAGTCTTACTTGGGCATATAGGGTATTACAGAAAATTCATCCAACATTATTTTGATATGACATATCCGTTATAAGAATTATTAAAATAAAATCAAGAATATGAATGGACCGATGAATGTGATACATCCTTCGACATTTTAAAGAAAAAACTAGTCGAAGCACCCATTCTAAGATTCTCAAATTGGTCAGTCAAGTTCCATGTACATATTGATGCATATGGCATAGCAATCGGCACGATATTAACATAACCAGGAGATGATGGAATGGATTATCCAAATGCGTCTAGTAGCACAAAATTAAATAAATTCAATCGAAACTATTTGACAACGGAAAAGGAAGCACTCGAAATGGTATTCGCACTTCAGAAATATCGACATTACTTGCTAAATAACCCATTTTTGTTTTATACTGACAATCAAGAATTAAAATATTTAGTTAATAAACCATTACACCATGGAGTAATACTAGTCGTTGGTTATTATTATTTCAGTAATTCGAGTTTGAAGTTGTAGTTCGCCTAGGAAAAACAAGTGTCGAACTCGACCACCTATCAAGAATTGACACAGGGGAAGAGTCGACTAGAAACGAAGACAATTTTCCAGATGCGCGTCTATTTCAAATTGAATTTGTGCCTCCTAAATTAGAATAAATTGCTCAATTCTTAGAAGAAGGACGAGCACCTGAAGGAATGAATGATAAAAAGAAAAATATCCTAGCGATGAAAGTTGCACCCTATACTATAATAAATAGATTCCTTTACAAACTAGGGCTAGATGATGTACTACAACAATGTGTTCTCAACCATGAAAAATAAAATATAATGCATGAAGCACACTATGGTCCAGCTGGAGGACATTTTCAAGCCGACATGATAGCTAAGAAAATCCAACAGTCAGGATTATGGTGGCTGGCATTATATCGAGATTGTTTAATATATGTAAGCAAATGTGATTGATGCCAACGACTAATTCGGACTCTACCAAGTACGGAAATGCCTTTAATATCGGTAAATCCAAGCTTAACATTTGAAATTTGGGCGATCGAATTTATAGGACCTTTTCGAATACCGGCTAGGCGAACAAGAGCATGATATATTATTACAACAGACGAATATGTCACTAAGTGGGTAGAAGTAGAACCTGTCAAAACCTGCTCAAGTGAGATAGCCACAAAATTCATCTACGAGAATATCGTCACTAGATTTAGATGCCCATCGACCTTAATCAGTGATCATGGGTCACACTTTGTCAACAAAACAATCAAAGCCTTAACAAAACTAATTATGATCGACCACCAAAAGACTACAGCATATCATCCTCAATCTAATGGTGCAATTGAAGCTTTTAATAAAACATTAACTAGAGGACTAAAAAAATATGTAATACTGATAAAAATGACTGGGAAAACAAAATCCCTGTTGTTTTATGGGAATACAGAATGATGTACAAATAATCGACAGATCAAACACCATTATGACTTATCTATGGACAAGAAGCAGTCGTTCCTTTACACTTTAAACAACAAACTCCTATAATCGTCGACATATTGCACATTGATGTCAAAAATGCTAGAAAATAATTATTAACACAACTATCTAAATTGGAAGAACACCAACTAATTGCAATACAACACCAGGAAATCCAAAAGCATTAGCAAAAATCTTGGCATGAGCTAAACATTAAAAATAAAAATCTATCGATTGGAGACCTTGCATTATTAAATAATAGTTGAGTAAAAGGAAAACCCAAGAAATTACATACATAATGGATGTGCCCATACATTGTCGAAGAAATCAATGCTAACGGATCAGTCTGACTAAAAACGTTACAAGACAGTGTATTTTGGAAATTAGTTAATGGTGCATGACTAAAACGCTATGAAGCATAACAAAAACAATGGTTGTATAACTATAAAACAAATTAAAAAAAGTATAAAAACCTAACTCAAAACGCAAGAAAAATCCTAATAGAAAAGAAAAATGACAGGACCTTGGACCAATTCTTAGGTGGAAAGCAAGAGATTACCATCTATAATATATACCCACCAACATAATAGACATGAATAATATCGACCACTTCGCCAACACTACCACGATCTTGACACCCATCGACATAAAGAAGGTCCAACAATCCAATCAAATCATAATGAACATCGACATATGGAGCATGAAAGTCCTCATGTATCAAAAGAAACATTGACATATCATCCCTCACAGTCAAATCTATCATTAATACAAAAATTAATACTACCCTCCATTGCGCTCCCGCTCGCTCCAATTAATCCCGCTATAAATACTGCACCAGATGAGACTTGGACATCATTCTGTGAAGAACTAGAATATCATAGCAACTGAACTCTCGAGCCCAATTTATCCCTTTGTGAACCAGAGCATCTAGCAGGCACAATCACCCCTAAAAATACAACTCCAATTCCCATGTCTACATCGAACAAACTTAAACAGCTAGAAAAAGCTAGCACACCATTGGAGACTCGACTGCATAACATTTTCAATGTTAGAGTAGTTGAGACTTCATGGAGAACGATCTGGAAAGAAATTAAGGAATGGGGATGAAACAATAATGGTAAATGGATAAAGGAAGCCTGGAGATTAAGTGTCAGTTCCATCCTTAGTTACATGAATGCTCCACTTATCGATAGCTTCATTGGTACAAAAGACATAATCGCACAATTGATTGTTAGCAGGTACCACAATAGAAATTTTTATTTTAATACACCTGTCGAATTCAATGGTGACCCCATCTATAGGATCATTGAACTTTAAAATAGGGTATAATCGATGCCTATTAGGTTAAATCCGAGCCTCATGCAAGAGTTAACAGGTACAACATCAGGAAAAAATTCAAGAGGGTTGATGATTAGTCAAATAAAATATGCAACACCAATGAGAATGAGAAGAGGTTCTGACTTGAAGCTCGACATTTTAGAAGCAGTTCAGAATGTGTCGACAAAAAGGAAACTCTACCATTGGGTTGAACATTTAGCTGAAATAATCAAGCAGACATGCGTAAAACGCCAGGAGGAAAGCACCCAATTTCGGTTCCCTTCACTAATTATCTGGATTTTTATGTACCACCTTCGACTAGTCGGACATAAGGGATTCAATGAACCAAGTCAAGTCACAATGTGGAAGTTTAAAGCTTTTGCACCGTATAGCAGTTGACTGGGGCCAACCACAACCAAAATTTTGTTATACAATTAGTTCCAGACACTAAAAATTAAAAGTGCTAAATGGAGGGTACCTCAAAATATTTGAAGATGTCTACCACCAACTTCCCACATTTAGTTGGAATTGGACCATACATCGGTCTAGTATCTGCAAAGAGCTGGAGGAAATGAAAAAGCACTCAACTTCTATCCTTTAGTCAAGGAAATATTCTCAAAACTCAGTCGACAGTCTAACACTAAATTATACATACCACCGATAGCGAAGAAATTCGACCAATCGATAGTCGAGCCTCTAATGGATTCAAAAGAAGGGGAGTATTATGAGGTACGACTACATATAAGCACATTTACTTTGGACCATAACAACACTAGTGAAATCAAACCATAGGGGTCGCCATAACAACTACACAACAGCTAGAGGAGGAAGTAGAACCGACGGACAAAAGTACCGAATCTGATACCCCTCTTCCTGAGTATGCAATGACAAAAGAAAATATCCATCGGATAGCTCACAGGATATTCAAAGCTCAACAGAGAAGGAAGAGTACGGTGAAAGGAAAGGGGAAGAATAAACTTATACTCTAAGAACCAACCGAATATGATAATCTAGAGCTGTATGATAGCGCAACTTAGATCCTCGAGGATGTCATAATGAACAAGATACCAGTTGATGAACAATTTTGCAAGTTCATCACAGAAGAGGATCAACGAGCGCATACAAGTCAGAAGAAAGCAAAAGTTTCTACTCTACCTTTTGTTGATCTTGTCGACCTCACTCACACTCCACCACCTCCACGACCCAAATTATATCAAAATTCATACCGACTTCAACTTCCACCGAACCACTTACCGCCACACATACATATCTAGAGTCATTACCCGCACCACTCCATGCCAGAATTAAAAAATACAATGAGCTACAATAATTTATAAACCAGTTACCATCCATCCTTCCCGGCTTGCAGAAAATGGTCGTAACAAAACCAGTTCTAGCCACAACCACTCCACAAGGTACTTTAGTCACACTTGAAAATATAGACCATTCACAACCGTCCATATTAGAAGCACAAGCTTTTGGGTATACCAAGACCATTTTGCAAAGAAACCCTAACATAACCAATGTAATATCCCAAATACTGATATTCTACTGATACTGAGTATAATACTAAATCGTACACTCAATCTTGTACAAAAATATGGAATAACTGTGCATGCAAATATACCCTAAAATATAGATGAATTAGGGTTAGGGTTTGCATAAAGAAATTTAACACTTACCACTGATAACTCGGATGATAATACCCTGACATAGGCTACATGCATAAAGTGTCGAATAGGTGAATTATCAGTGCTACTCTCCTGTTGTTGACGCCCAGCTGCACATGTGTTCACCCCTCAAACTAAAGGTGACGTTTTTAGAGGAGGAATGGTCAGAAGCTGCTGAAACTTTGTGGACTTGTCAATCTTCTGTTGCTAGAGAGATATACTGTCACATGCAGAGGTTTAGCTGCCTCCAAGTGCCCTAGCAAATTGGTTTGTTGTTCTGCTACTCACGCCCCCCAACTCTCTAATTGTTGATAACTGCTCCATGTGAACAAACTGATGGTTGATAGTCACTATGTGCCATAGGATATGCCTGCTGAGAAAGAGGAAGTTGACATGCGGAGGAAAGACTGGGTTTTATGGTCCGAGTGAATCCTTCTAAGGTTTCCCAGCTATTTCCAGCTGCAAAATGTGGATCTACCAATAATCCTTCTGAGTGTGTTGAATCCCTGAATACTAATGTATATGATGAATGTTGTGGATAAACTTGGATGATCTATCCCAATAAGAGACTAGGGAATATATCTCATTGTCGAACCCTCATTAGCTAAAGGGGTCACGTTGTGCTGTGGCTGCACGTTGTGCTGCTACTCAAAAAACTCTGAATCAATCAACAGTAATAATAGATAGTCTCTTTAGTCTCATAACCCTCTTAAATAGAGTCTCATGTGATTTTAGGGCTTGCATATCACTTTTAGGGTTTCTGCTTCACTTTTGCATGCATGAAATTCTATTTTGATGTTGAATTTTAAGCCTAAAGAAATAAGGCTCCTTTATCTGACTGATGACTTTAACACTGAATGAATGTCCTGACCTACTCCAAGTATCAAATACCCTCAATCAATTCCCTCTCATGCAGTACCCACTCTAACCTATGGGAATTAATTAGCTTAGAGGGTGTTTTGGGTGATTAATTAGAGGGGGACATTACAACCAACAATATTGTCATAGAACAAATTTCTTCATTCAACCCCCAAACCATCGAAACCCCTCTATTACTTCAACCCATCACCAATAAACCCGCTGAAGAAATAGTCAAACCTATAGAATCGGGAGAAGTTGTTGAAAATATTAACCCCGTCGAGACTATAGAATTCAGTGAAGAACTTGTCAAAAATATCAGCTTTGCTGAGTCTGGAGATCTTTTCAATACAGAGCAGACTGTCGATAATCCATTACCGACAAGTCCCATCCAATTTACAATACCATCAACTTGTGAGCAACCACCACCCCTTCATTCACCTACACCAACCCCTATACAATCACCACCTCACAGTACTCCACCTGAAACTTGTCAACCAAGTATTTTTTTTACTATTGAACCCCCTGAACTGTCTCAGAATATACCATTAGAGACTCTATCAACCCAAGAATCCGACAGACAAACCAAAGAGCAGGGGCGAAGGAGAAGAAAAGAATGAAAATATAAAAAAGAAACAAGGAAAAGAGCAGCAATGTCAACTATAATAGTCCCAATAGCAGACACCTTTAGTGATTCATCTAGTTCAACTCGGTTCAACAATGGCATTCAATACACAAAAATTCAAAGAAGAAGAACTAGACCTATTGGTAGATGCTATAAATAAAGAGTCTAGAATCATAAGAGAAAAAACCAAAGAGAAATTGAAGCAAATAAATACATAGAAGACAAAATTTCTAACCAAGTGTGAAAATTTAGCAAAGCAATTTATTACAATCCCAAAAGGGACCGACACTGACAAACCCCTTGACAAAGCATACCAACTTTTTGAAAGTGTCATGTCAAATTTTCAACAGCAGTTCCAGGAAAGACGACAAGAGCAGGATGAAGAGACCATTGTTCTTCTGAGAAATCAGTTTACAACATTCTCAGCACCTCACAACCTGTTGTACCAATACATTACAGAATCCACAGTAACAACAGAGGTATTGTGAAACTGGTACACACATTATGGCCAAGTGTTTGAACAAATACAGAAGACTCATGAACTCATAATTTCACTTTATAACTAACAATCAAGCACTGAAGCAATGGCACAAACAATTCATGATCAGCTTGTGTTGGAAATGACTAAATTATAAAAGTTAAAAAAACAAGACCATCAATGGATCATCCAGGCCAGACCTAGTCTTATCAGTCTCAACAAGATACGACAACAAAATGAAACGACTACTTGTTGCTGCTGAAGAAAAGACACAAATTTTGGGGACCGACGTGGCCAATATGCTCAACATAGATATGCATCAAAAGATAGAAAACTTGTCAAGCCTCACCACCTTGACCATAGATATACAGAAATCACTTTGCATTTGGGAATAATTTTAGCATCAATTATCAATCACTGCAGAAGCTATTGTGGAAGTATGCATTCAACAGCAACCGTCTAACAGGAAACATAGTTTGTGAGGAACAATACAGCAATAGGGCTACTCAAGACAGAAGATTGTCATCTCCTCATTTCTTCCGTATGAAGAAAGATTTTGTGCTGGGGGAGATGTTGGAGAAGCTAGTCGGCTAAGCCGACTAGACTCTCTAGTCAACTAATTGTATATTATGTCGACCTCATAGGTGGTGTCAGTTGGTTGAATCGATAGGTAGTTTTTGTGATTGTTTTGTATCATATATATAGGCTATAGTGTCGGATAGATACTTGCTTCGGTTTATTGTATGAACCCACATGTGTTCTTGAGTAATATAAGTTGTTATTATGTCTACCATTCTTATCTCTTCTTATTTTATTGTTATATGATTCTATATGTGTATCATTGGTAACCTTGCAATCTGATTGATAACAACATATCCTTACATTCATTTCCC
The DNA here is from genome assembly GCA_001517045.1 of Pseudotsuga menziesii. Classification (NCBI taxonomy): domain Eukaryota; kingdom Viridiplantae; phylum Streptophyta; class Pinopsida; order Pinales; family Pinaceae; genus Pseudotsuga; species Pseudotsuga menziesii. Next base: position 204,123 of record LPNX010644471.1, on the reverse strand, counting down.
TTAATTCTTTGTATTTGGAATGTAATATTGTAGGAACTTGTACCAAACTTCATGATGAGGGTTTTGATCATGAAATTTGGAGAACCCTGGACTCTATGAAGTCGAGAGTAGGATAATGAGTGAATTTTATGGATGGGGCTACTCCACTATATGGCCGAGGTGGAATTATGTCCATCAACTTCTTGGGAAGATTCTTTTTTGGTTCTGTTGATACTAGTCCTTCTTCCATCCCAGTTTTCTTTGATGGGTGATCCTGATCAACTTCATAAATGTTCATGTCTAAAGTTATTTCTTCCACTCCCTTTTTTTGTCCAGATTATTATGCTTTTCCCCTTTCTTCTCTTATCCTTCTTAGAACTATATGAACTTCTTCCCAACTATGTAGGTTAGTTACGCTCTACAACTCTGGTTTGGGATTAGGTTCATAGGTAGAATTCTTATTGTATATTCTCATGTTTGAAATAATCCCATGGGGTCATACTCAAAATATTTTGCTTTCTTCATAATTAAATTTATCGGATAGTTCTCCAACTTATACAATGCTCCTAATCTATTCAACTAGAAAGGGCCTTCTTCTTAAGGTAGATTAAAAGTTCGGTGATGTCTATAGTGCCTGAAGTTTCTCTCATTCACCTTAAACTTATGTCTGGAATATTCTAATGCAAACAAACTTTGTGTGAGGAATGATGGAAGTTTATAAGGTTCTTCTTTAAAGCCATAAACTCTTATCCTTGTATATTCCTCAAAGAGGAACTAATCCCCTATTGCAATTTGAAGTGTGAATTGGAGTAATTTATGATTCTATGGAAACATTCTATGGGGCTCTGCACCATGAATGATAGTGTATGATATCTTCATGACTTTAATTATAAATTCAGAAAAATTGGCATTTCCATCCCTTCTTAAGAATAATTTATGCCACCTGAAAAATCGAAGGGGGTTACCTTGCTCATCGATCATCTTTAAGTTCAGGCCCTTGAAATACTCACAATATTGATGGACAAACAAATAAAAGAGGAAGGAAGGATATATGCATAGAGATATGACAAGGAATTCATTCAATTGGTCTTGAATGTTTCTAGCTAAGAGACTTGAAAGGTCATACCTGGGGAAACTTCTGGAATGCATAAGGGTTAGACTCAAAACAAAACCTAGGGCTAGTTCATCAACATGTTCATCATGTTCAAATTCAAGAACGGTACATATCAATGATATAGATTTCATGGATGGCTCATAAAATACTATTGATTCATATGGTTGGATGACGATGCCATTTCCTAAATGTTGAAGAAGGAATAGGTTTCTGTCTGATGGGTTGAGGTCTCTATAAGTGGCAAACAAGGATCTTTCATTAAGGCCTTGGACTTTCAAAAAATTAGAGATGGCAAACATTTTTTGCAGACTGTGGGCATCTATATTGCATAGTACAATGGACATATTTGATGCTATAATGGTGGTTTTACTAGGAGAGTATTGTTTGGAACACCAGGCCACAAATTCAAGGAAGTACATTGATTTGGGGATAATTTTATGGCCAAGTTAGAATCCCATAGGTGTAAGTGGTCCTAGTTTATGCTGGCTAATGATTGTACTTATTCCAGTAATGAATTTAGGTTGGCATTGTATATTTTGGTATCGTATAGCCAAGCCTATCTATCTATGAAATGTTCATCACTAGAAAATAATGATTTTAGAAAATTGGTCCATGGCTAGGATTCATTGTGCACTTGGATGATATTGGAAAGGTTATGACATCTATGAATTAGGGCACATAAATTATATTCTCATGTAATTTAATGATTTGGCGAAATTGAACGCTATTTAAAATTATTCGTAATGGTAGTCGAGAGCTTATTTTGTAGAGATGTCATGGACGATATAGGCTAGTTTGATTTGGGTGTTCTTCTTTGCATCCAATGGTGAGGGTAAAACAAGGTTGTGTTTTTAATTTTAACGGGTTGAAATTTTGAAATAACGAATGGTTGGCCTAAACTAGTTTTTCATGCAATCAGATGACATCACCATAGGCGTGGGGCCTAGCTGGACACGTGTTCAAGGGTTAATGGTCTACCATGGTGGTAATGTGGCCCTGTATATGGGTCCAATGACTTTGTATAACCAGTGTGGTTTGGCTAAACCAAAACTCCCCATGGATCAATGATTTTAAACAAAATGCTTGGTGAGGAGTTGCCACTAAAGCCATGCCATGTGGCAAATCTTCTAATTTATAACTCCTCGATGAGAAAAATTAATGTCCCATCACTTCATCGAGGATATATCAAGCTCCATCGTCGATCTATCGATGCACTTTTTTTATTAACTTGCCACCCATTCTTATATCACAATCACTTTCCCAATGAGTTATTGAACATGACCGTTGTTATTGTGTTAACATTATCAATTTGACATGCACTTTACTTTATCTCATGAATACTTAACCTACACATTATTCATCATGACCGTCAATAAAAACTTATTGATGGTTTTCTATTGCTTCCAGTTAGTGCTTAGATTCACCCTCTTGGTCACATGGCGAGACTTTTTTTCCATACCCTTCACATGCTTAACTCCTCTGGGTTGGTTTCTCAAAAATTACCATTGCTTCATGCTACCCCAAACCTTACAGAAAATCTATGTTCTAACACCGTGTTCAACATGCACGTATTGTAGAGCATTATATCATACCATTGAAGACTGTCCACAACTTATAACAAAGTGGAAAGCAAAATGAACCCAAAGCTAGAATCAAAATGTTCAAAAGATATCAATAGAACCAAGAGAGATGCAACCCACTATCGTTGTATTTACACGAGCGGGGATTACAATAGGAGATGATAAAGGAATACATGGTAACCAACGTGAACCTAGAACTAGACCGACTGTAAAGCGGTCATTGCCATTTGATGTCCATAAAGAAAAGGAGAATTTTGTTGAATCAAAGAAGAAGTTAATTTCAAAGAATAAAGGAGCATCAACATATGTTCCACTTTCAGTATATGATGAAGTTTCTGTAAACGACACGCTACCTTGTTATGACTGCGCAACTCCAAAGAGACCTCAAGGAAAGGTATGTGCCCTAAAAAAAAATTTAAAGATTTGTCTTGATTTAATCAAATGTGAAAAATCATTAAGGAAGTTGCATAGTTTAATTGATGAATAAGAAAGAGAGATGGTAGAACATACCCAGGAAAGGGCTTTAAATAATTTACAAAAGAAAACGAGAACAGGAAGGAAAATGAGACTTAGTGTGCACATTAGGGACTATGATATGGATTTCAGCATTCTAGATCCGGGCTCGGATGTGAATATCATTACTAGAAAACCTAAGGTAGTATGGCCACATGTTTAGTTAAAATTGCATAACCAACAAAAAGTGATTCCATTTAGAAGAATGGTAGGAATTCCTGTCGAAGTGGAACGACTGCGAAGAATGCATACTTCAAAGTTATTAAGATAGTAGATTATACCAACCCATATCCTACATTACTTGGTATATATTGGGATACTGAGAACCAGACTATCATATATATGAAGAAGAGATTGTTGAGATTAGAAGGGGAAAATGTCAGCGTTGTTGCACCTTTGGATCCTTTAAAGGGCTCGAGGTATGTCGAACTTATCAGAGAAGAATATGATGTTGAGGATCTAGAGAACATTATAAGGAAACTTAGAGAATATATGACTATGTCAACTCCACAACAGATAGTATCTTGAGTTGGTGTAGCATTAGTTCATGTTTGTAAGACTCTGATGAAGCACTGGAAAATTGGAAGAATAAGCTACATGAAGTATCCATGAGGTGGTGTGCTTGTATTAAAAAGTCACTACGTTGGATTATAAAAGAGGTATGTGATATTCCTACCTATGAGGGTGATCTAAATGGAGATCGGTGGCCACCCACCTATTCCACTGGCTCAAAACAATTGTCCATTGTGGTAGTTTCCTAGTTATTTTTCTATAGTTTTTCGGGTCCCAAACTTTTGGGGCCCTTTTGAGGCCCTAAACGACATTTTTTGGTGATTCAGGGACCAAATGGTTACTATTGGCATGCATTTGGCTGACCTAAATTTGTAAATCTTAGATATACCTTTCCAACAAGCTATCAAACGCCCAAATTGAAGATCGTATGCAAAAGTTATGACCCTAGGAAGTTGACTATTCAACTTACAACCTTGGGGCCGCAAACTTTATAACGGTTCATCTTCTAGGGTTATGTTTTGGAATTTTGGGTTTCTCACCCTCATTATTATTATAAATAGGCCCTTTTGGCCTCATTTTGTATTCATATTGGCACGGATGAGCGTAGCATCCACATCTCTTCTCAGAGATAGCTACCACCATTCTGGCAATTGTATTACAGTCTGTTCTATTTCCGTAATTTAATAGAATATTAGTTTGTTGTATCTCTGTTATCTTTGCAAAATGTCTGTTATTATGAATCTGTATCTATTCTTTCATGTCATTCACACATAAATCGGGATCAGTGGTATCAGAGCAATCTACTCTTTGATTGTTTCTCAGCGCATGTCCCCCATGAGGTCCGAGTATAGAGAGTTTGGTCTCGAACTAGTTTCACTTGATCATTCTCGCCGTCCCAAATGACCTCCCATGGCGGAAGAAAAGAGAGATGACGAAGCAGGAGATCCTATCAAGTCGTTGCTTGAGGAATCCCTCGAGCGACAGAGGAACGAGATGATGGACAATTTCATCGAAATCCTTCTGCGAATGCCAGCAACGGCAAGTGCATCTTCAACGAGCAGTCGGTTCGGGGATGCAAATCCATTTAAGGTACAAGTTAACTTTGATATTCCTTTATTTGAAGGAAATATCGATGCAGATGCCCTGGATAATTGGTTGAATTTTCTAGCAGGGTATTTCTCTGTCCACAATTTTTTCGACAGAGAAAAGATCACCTTTGTGCTCCTTAAGGCAGTCCCCCATGTCCAAAATTGGTGGGGTACTTATTGTGAGAAAAACTCATCAGACAAGTCTGGAATGTTTGAAACAAATCCCACTTGGGCCTCTTTCATAGATGTCGTCAGGGAACAGTATTACCCTATCGAAAACTATGATGACCAGTACACAAAATGGACCATTCTACGTCAAGAAAGGGACCAGATAGTGTCGGAGTACACCAACAAATTTCATACCTTGCGTACAAATTTGAGTATCAAGGACTTCGAGCAACACCTGATTCTGAAATATCACAGTGGTCTACATCGGTACATCCGAACTGAGATGGACTTCCTCAACATCTCTTCACTTGGATCCACCTATTGATATGATGTCAAAATCGAGGAGAAATTTCGACAAAAGAACAAGCAAGACTCTAGACCTGCGCACCCACCGCAGAATCAAGGCAAAGGAAACCCTGGCCCGCAAAACAAAAGACAAGGAAAGGATAACCAGTCCCCGCCACAAGCAAAGAAGGGAGATGGAAATACAAAGAAGGACATCGATAAGTGGTGTGAATTTCATAAAATCCCTTGGCACAACAATGATGAATGTCGCTCAAAGCAGTCATTAGTGGCCAAGATCGAATCTTTAGAATAAGATCCTGATTCTGATTCCGAACCCAATGCCACAGTTGCATACAATGGGAGCCAAATCATTGATGCAGACCCCACTGCCACTGTTGCTACCGTACATATTCAACTAGAGGATCCTGAAGAATCAGAGGTGGAGGAGCACCTATTCTACTCGCAGATATGGGTGAAGGGAATGCCTCTACATTTTGTTGTTGACAACGGCAGCCAAAACAACCTGATCTCAGCAGAACTCGTCAAGAGATTGGAGCTTCCGACAACACCACACCCACAACCTTACAGCATCGATTGGCTAAGCCAAGGACGAGGTATCCGCATTACTCAGTAATGCCTCCTACCATATGGCATCAAGCCTTTCAAGGACGAGGTATTGTGTGATGTGTCCCCACTTGAAGTCTGTGATGTTCTTTTAGGACAACCATATATGTGGAAGCGTCATGATGTATATGAGTCACGACCTCGCAGTGTCATTGTCACTTTGGGAGGACAACTCTACCAGATCCCAGAGACAGTTGCACCTGCCACAGTCTCGCAGGGTAGGAAGATAAGGTCCCACACCAGGAAATTATTCCTCCTCACAATTGTGTCTGAAGGAGAACATAAGATCACAAAGACCTCCACACCCTCTACACAAGGTGTCTCTGCTAATCAAACAAAAGAAGAAGACAGAGCCATTGTTTCCTCATCTATCCGAGTACCTATACGATGCAATGCCACACATTGAAGGTTCTCATCCAGAAACAAATCATCCATACCACAATTACAGCCCTCTAGGGATGCCAAAGAAAAGCATCCTCTTCACTTCAGCAAATGTTGCACCAGGAGATCAACTCAACACACCGTTCGAGATATGATACAGGATTCGACGCAATGGAAACCATTGCTTCCTAAGGAGGGAGGATTGATCCAAATGGATATCGGTGGCCACACCCACCTATTCCACTGGCTCAAAACAATTGTCCATCGTGGCAATTTCCTAGTTATTTTTCTACAGTTTTTCGGGTCCCAAACTTTCGGGGCCATTTTGAGGCCCTAAATGACGTTTTTTGGCAATTCAGGGGCCTGATAGTTGCCATCGGCATTCATTTGGCTAAATATTAGTTGTAAATCTTAGATATACCTTTCCAACAAGCTATCAAATTTCCAAATCTGAGATCGTATGCAAAAGTTATGACCCCAGGAAGTTGACTGTTCAACTTACCACCTTGGGGCCGCAAACTTTATGACGGTTCACCTTCTAGGGTTACGTTTTGGACTTTTGGGGTTCTCACCCTCATTATTATTATAAATAGGCCCCTTTGGCCTCATTTTGTATTCAAATTGGCATGGATGAGCGTAGAAGACACATCTCTTCTCAGAGATAGCTACCACCATTCTAGCAATTGTATTACAATCTGTTCCATTTCCGCAATTTAATAGAATATTTGTTTACTGTATCTCTGTTATCTTTGCAAAATTTCTGTTATTATGACTCTGTATCTGTTATTTCATTTCGTTCACACATAAATCAGGATCAGAGGGGTTATGTTATGTAACCAAATCCCAAAAATAACATAAAAATAGCAGAAATAGACCAAAATAAAATAATCCACGCATTAATAATTAAGAATAGAGATAAATGGCAATCCTCTTCGAGGGAGGAACATCCTTACATAATGTAATAAGTACATAAGACAAGACGAGATATAATCATGACTAAAATGAAAATATATCCTTACTATATATAGGAGACAAAGGTGTACAATAACAACTAATAGAGCCACTAATAGATCCAAGTCGGCATCAATAATATGTAATACACCACAATATAGGGATAATGTGCCACATTATAGGGGGAAATGTGCCCAAAATTTAGGGCTTAACATGCCCCTCTGCTTTATACAAGTGTTTTCCGAAACGATTGGGTAGTTGTGGATGCATTTATATGAAGGACTCGTGTTTCCATTTCGAATATGCAGCTGGTAAGTTCTTCCACTTGTTGAGGTACTCAATAATAGCTTAACTTCGTAGTTGTTTGGTCCTTGTTTCAATTATTTGTTCAGGTTCCCATATGATTTTTCCTACTTCAAAAATCCTCTAACATTGATGTTGATCTTCCTGTTGTTTCATCCTAGTACATCTTCAGTATTTGGAGAACTGCTTGTCGATCCTTTATGTGATTTGCCACTTCTTGAACTATAGATTTTCCTTCTTCAAACCTTGATTGGAAGACTATTTTATGGTCGAATTGGACTGATGTAAATTTCAAATTTCAAATCCTCTAGGTCTAAAACTTAGTCCTTTTGTATCCTGATATGTTGTATTTATGATGTTGCAGGTCTGGCCTAATTCAGATGCCCCATTAAAAAATTATTACAAATCTCCCAACACTTCTTATCTTTGTCTATCCAACATAAATAAATTGTATGGTATTCCATGTTTCCAATATTTTAGATTTAAGTATGAAAAATATACCACATATACCTTGTTCTGTCCTCATTATGATGCAATAGATCTCACTCAATTTGGATTTCGCATGCCCTAGATATGATCATTTTCCCTAAAACACCTTTTTCGAACCTTGATTGGAAGACTATTTTAGGGTCGACTTGGAATTGAGATAAAAATGAAATTTCAGCGATTTTGGGTCTGAAACTTCAGCTTGTGTTATCCTGATGTGTCTCTTTTTTTATTCCGCAGGTATGACCTAATTTGGATGCTCCAGTAAAGCGTTATTGCAAATCTCCCAACACTTCTTATTTTTGGTTTATCCCAAAGAGTGAACTTGTACGGCGTACCACTTGTCTAATAATTTGTATATGAGGCTAAGAGCTCTACCAAATATACTCTATTCCATTTTTTTTTATGCAACAGGTCTCGCTTAATTTGGATCTCGGATGCCCTAGATGTGATCTTTTTCCCCAAAACATATGTTTTAGACTAGTTTTTGGACTAGTCAAAAACCCTATCTTCCATGGATAATATCCCCCGAAACTGTGATGTCTCAGGAGCTGAATTTCAAACTAGAGATATCTCATCATATTCTAGAGGTATGTTTTTAACCTTGATCTATGAATCCTTGTAGAACAAAATTTGTAGCGAAAATTCCAAGATGACTCATTTTGCATAAACCAATCCCAAGGAAAGAGCTCGGATACCAAATGTTATGTAACCAAGTCCCATAAATACCATAAATACCATAAAAATAACATAAATAGACCAAAAGAAAGTAATACATGCCTTAATAATTAAGAACGGAGATAAATGGAAATACTCTTCGAGGGAGGAACCTCCTTACATAATGTACTACGTACATAAGACAAGACAAGATACAATGATGACTAAAATCAAAATATATCCGCACTATATATAGGAGACAAAGGTATACAATAAGGACTAATAGACCCACTAATAGACCCAAGTCAGCATCAATATTATGTAAACACCACAATATAGGGCATTATGCGCAACACTATAGGGAGGAATGTGCCCAACATTTAGGGCTTAACAGGTTACCAAACTTAGATGCTTTTATTGTTGATTTTGAACTCAAGATGCCTGAGCAACAATAAGTGCTAGCATTAGAAGTAGAAATAAAGTCTATCCCAACCAAGTGGTGGGATATCCATAAATAAAATATAGAGGGTTGGTCACAGTGTAGAAGTATGTTGTAGATTTGGTTTGGAAAATGGACTTCATATGTAGGAGTAAAATACAATGGGTTAACTAGTCCTATGGAGCATTTGACAACATATACTACGGCATGGAGAAATATACTTAAGAAAGAGTGAGTCCATATTTTTATCCATACACTGGATACTATACCTAGAAATTTGAACACAACGCTAGAAATTTAACGAGGTACAATAGATTGGGATGATTTGGCTTTGGATTTCAAAAGAACATTTAGTTATGAAGATGAGAGTCCAATAGTGGAGGCAACCTTGCAAGTCATTAAAGCTAATATTTTTTAAGAAGTATCAGTTCCATTATCTAATATTCCACAGTGGACTACGACACTTTAGCAAGGTTTGGAAAGACACAATATTACTAGGGACCCAGATGATGATCCAAGAGACTTGCACATCCTAGAAATAGAAGGAAGCTGAGACCTAGAAGGACCTAAGATTACATTTGATAATTTTTTGCAACCATTAATGAAAACAGGTAAATAACACTTCAAAATAAAATCTTAAATTTGTTAATATTGGAGATTATTGAGATGAAGAGACTATGGGTAAACTCACTGACTTACTGCTTGAATATCAAGGATTGTTTACTACTAAGTTTTCAAAGATGAAGGGCATTACTAGTGATCTGGGAGAAATGAAGATTCCACTGAAACATTATGCAAAACCCATTAAGCAGAGGCCTTATAGACTAAATCCAAGGTATACATAAAAATTAAAGGCAGAAATTGACAAAACGTTGGATGCGGTCATTATTGAGCCTGTCAAAGAGTCTGAGTGGATTATAAAAAAGACTGGTAAAATTTGAATTAGTGTAGGTTTGAGAAAATTCAATGATGCATGTCTACATGACCCGTTTCCTACACCTTTTATAGATGAAGTGCTAGAAAATGTTGGTGGCCAAGACGCTTATTCATTCACTGATGGGTTTTCTAGATACCATCAGATCATGATTGATAAGGAGGATAAACACAAGACCACATTTTCTACTAAATGGGGTTATTATAAGTACACAGTAATGCCATTCAGCTTGAAGAATGCCCCTACTATCTTTTCTAGAGTGGTCGTCGCAACATTTAAGGAGTTCATGTACAAATTCTTTGAGGTATACTTCAACAACTGAAAGACTTATGGACTACTTAAGAACCACAATTAGAGCCTTAGATTGATGTTGGACCACTATAGACAGTATTAGATATCTTTAAACCTAAAGAAACGTATTTCTTTTGCTCCATTTGGAATATTATTGGGTCATGTAGTTTCAAAAATAGGGCATGTTGATGGATCCAGCAAAGATATCTATCAGATTAGAGATGCCACCATCGATATCAGTGCGATAATTGAGAACAACCTTGGGACATGTCAGCTACTACATGAAATTTATTAAAGGGTGCACAGATCACAGCACATATGGAAAAACTCTTAAATAAAGATATTAAGTTCTAGTGGAATGAAGAATGTCAACAGAGCCTCAACACGTTTAAGGAAAATATGGTGACAATTCCTATTCCGGTGTTTCCATAGTGGTGAATGGAATTCCATGTGCGTGTTCATGCTTAATCCATTTCTTTGGGTGTAGTTCTTGTTCATGGCATGATAATAAAAAATATCTAGAGAGGTGTCCAAAGTTTAATGGGAATGGTTTTATTAAAGCAGAAAAACATCACTCAGATTTTCAATATTGTGTTAATTGTCTTAAGATTGTGCATGAGGATGTATACATGAGAATGTTCTATGATTCATTAGAGGGGAATTGCAGAAATTGGATTAACAGTTCACCTCCTAATATCATAGACTCGATTACGAGTTTATGGGATCTATTCATAAAAACATGGGCAGAGAAGACAAAATTTGTGGCAGATCCTATTCTTCCTGTATCTTTCATAGAAAATCAAAGAGTAGAAAGGTCTCAAGGTTTTTCTTACCCAGTTAAAATTTTAGATTCCAGTAAACAACAACATGAGGATATGTGTGAGATCTCGAATGAAGAATTAAATGAACATATATTGGAAAGTAAAAAGTTATTTTTAAGATGATTGTGAAAATTTTTCTTTTCTGGAAGCAATGAGGTCATAGTTTACCCAAAGGAAGTTCACTTATCTTGAACAAGAATCAGAGGTTTTTAATAAAAGCATGGTTTCTAATTGTTTTTATGATCAAGTAGTCGCTTATCTGGAGGTTTTTATTAGCTCAAGTTATTCATTTTTGCTCAGTTGTAAATATGGGCTTCAGATGCATGATAAGTTGCCTATAAATTCTCCAATCTTTATTTTGTTGAAGCACATTCCAGGAGTTCAATTGCTCAGACACTTTTTGACCTAGTTACATTGGAAATTTGATTACACATCAGAAGGATAATTTGAGTTGTGTAGAGTAGGACTTGTATATAAATAAGTTTTGTGCCCGAGCATTGATTTTAGTTTGTACTGGGTAGATTAATTTTCAGTGTGTCGTTTGTTTTTAGCATATTTGTTTTTAGTATGATTGTGTGCAATAGACAACTCAATAAAGACTCCATCCCAATGGAGACAGAGTATTCTTTCTTATTATTCCCAGTTGCAGAGAAGGGTCATTTTAGTGCTTGCAGAGCAAAACATATTGCAGCTTTTGGTTTGCAGTGAAGGGTAAGTGGAGCAAGTTGCAAATGTTAGATATTGTTTCATGAATAAGGCACAAGGTCTACGAGTTCTTGGAGCCTCGTAGGGAGGACTCCATCCCCAACCGAAGCTAGATGTTGGTACCTAAATCTACCCCATCAAAATTCTTAGTTTCCAACAGCATGCATGTAAGAGGGACCTTGATTTTCGTTGCAGAAAATTTCATGAGTGTTCTCATCAGCCTAATCAATTCCTCGACATCTTAAACCTCCATCATTGATGTCTCTGGATTTTCGTCTTTTTATTTGGATTTGAAAATGCCAAAGACCTTTATGCTAACCTGGTTAGTTTTTCGTCATCCCAAAGCTTTAATCTTATGGTTTCTCTTTACCTTTAACAATTTAAAATCCATTAGTTTAAATCTAACCTAAAACCAAATATTTTAATAAAAATAAATATAAATATAAAATATATTATTTTAAAATTACTCTTATATGTTTTTAAAATAATTTTTATGTTTATTTCCTTTACGGCTTTGATTTAAAACATTGGGTTTATATCTAATGCCAAGTCATATGTATACCNTATAAGTTTTCTGATATTTATATAATATATATATATATATATATATATATATATATATATATATAACCTTTGGAATCTTTATTAATTTTTTTTTGATAAAGCTTTAGAAACGTATCTTGCCTTTATCTTTTTGTTAAGTTTAGTAAAGTTTCTCTGGTTTTTGAAAAAAAATATTTCCTTGAGGCTTTGATTTAAAACATTGGGTTTATATCTAATACCAAGTTATATGTATAACTTAAAGTCTAATCCTATAAAGCTTCTTTTGTTTAAAATATATATAAGTTATTATACCTGCCTCAGGCAGGTATATTGTAATCGCTTAGCAGTCAAACTGAGTTGACTATGTATTAGTTAGCTGGTAAAAAAAATTAAAACATGTATTTTCCAAAGTTAAACTTTAGAACTTGCAAAAGATTTTATTAAAAAAATATTTATTAATATTTTGTAAGCTGTTGATTGAATAATCAAAAGCACTGACAATCTTGGAATTTGGTATCTAGATTTCAAGTGACATTTGGCACTTCTGACATCATGAAAAAGTACCCAGTTCCACAATTTATTAATTTGCAGTACCCTTGTACCAGCTGTTTTACGACTATAAAACTCGCCCTTCTTTGAATCCTCGCTGGCGATATCTCTGACCATCTTATGAACATACTTCTTATCCAGTAAGAGGGAAGATTGCCTATCGATTTTAATATCAGCTGCACACTTTATCCAAGCAGCATTAACACCCTTTTTGCTTTGAGTAAGATCATCATTCAACCTCCTCCTCTTTTTCCTCTCTAATTCAAACTGAGCATTCTCGTCATCACTGTCATGCACACCAGCTGCCTCCTTATCCAGGGAAGGAGGTAAATCCTTTTTCTCCTGAGCCTTTGCCACCGCCGTGTCAACAATATTATCCCTGAAATCCCCCACCACCGGAGTTGGTGGCAACAGAATCTTTTCAGCTGCATCAACCTGAGAGGAATTCGAGACCGCTTCATCAAGGTTAACTTTAACCCCATCTTCGGACTTCATTTCAGAGCCGAATCCGCTTTTATCTAAAGAAATTGACTCACTTTCAACCCCAATCCTCTCCATATCCGAGCTTTTAGGTTCCTACATATTAACCCCCATCACAGCAACACCCAAATCATCATCCTCGTCCTCTAATTAAAAGTTTAACCCTGATGAGATTGATCCAGGATTCAACAAAAACAAGAATGAGTGAAACGATGGCGAGAATTTCATCGAAGCTTTATAAAGAAGCAACCAAATCGGGCAAGAACAATTTAAAACGAGTTGAGATTGATGCAGGATTCAGCAAAAACAAACACTCCATAGCCTGGACAAAAATGGCGGTAATGTTGGAACAAATTTCAGGAATTTAACGCATCAAGAAGAAAACAGACATAGTGGAATCAGAAACCTTACCGAATACACTACAACCCTGTAAGGAAATTGATCACCAATCTTAGCATTCTCTCCAACTGAAAATGCAAGAAAATATCAGCTTGGCAACTAAGCCTCTCGATTGATACACCAGTGATGGGTAAAGGCAGTGACCACGGCATACTCGGCAGTGACATCTGCAGCAATCACATGAACGTTTTTAGCACCCAGAGACCGTGATTTGTCGGCAACAGCTTTCAGATGTTCTTCCCTCCTGGCAACAAGCATAAGATTCGCTCCTTTCTTGGCATACAGATTGGCCATTTGCTGCAATAAGAAATCGAAATACCATTAGTACTACTACAACAGAACACACAAAAACACATAAAAATAAATACAGTAATGCATTCTTTATTTATACACCTCTCCAATTCCAGAAGATGCACCAGTGATGAGAACCGTTTTCCCTCACATATTCTCGCGAAAAATGAGGTGATAAAACCAATATAACATCCGCATGAGTGCCAAAGGGGGCAAGACCACTGATAAGAAGGCTATTGCTGTGGGAGGCAATGCCAAGTTAAGCACGCACTGCAACAAATCCATTCTTGCTATCTTCTCCTGTGAAAACTCGACTGAAACAAAAACTATTTTTTGTCGTGTGAAAAGTGATCGATTGAAGCTAGAACTATGACTGTCTCTCGCAATGAAAATCCTACAAAACAAACTCAGCTTTTATATAAAATTGCACAAATTTATATATGTGATACGC
>LPNX010644471.1:122026-187429 GCA_001517045.1 Pseudotsuga menziesii | reverse complement strand
ACATTTTGCAAGTTTGAATGTTTCATAATTTCTTCAACTTTTAGCTTTAAACTATATACAATATTACAATAAAATATTTCTAAGAGGCAAGTATAAGCAACATTGCTGCTATTTCACTTGTTTGGTTTTCATATAATATATATATATACCCTTTGGAACCTTTATAAATTTTTACCTTTTTGTTAAGTTTGGCAAAGTTTTTCTTGTTTAAATAAATAATAATAATAAAGGTTCTCTTGTTTAATATATATATAATCTTTGAATCTTTATCCAACTTTTAGAAACATGTCTGGCCGTTTTTGTCTTTATCGAACTTTTAGAAACGTGTCTTGCCTTCATTCAACTTTACAAACGTGTCTAATCTTTATCATTTTATTAAGTTTTGGAAGACTGCAACTAAAACATAAGCCATGCACTACGGGTCAATGGCATTTGTTGGCATTTAGATATATGAAGAGATATTAAAAAATTCACAATTATGCATGTGGGATGAGGCTTATACATAGAAAATAAAGTGCCAAATGTTGAACTTATCAATTATGCAAAGTAGGGAACAAATTCTGGCATTCGAAGTACAATCTTAGAGGTTGAAAAGGGCGATTTCGATCGAGAAGGGGATGCGAATACAACATTTTTCCATAGTTTTGCTACTTCTAGAAAAAATAGCAATTCGATCTGGTATCTTCTAGATGAGGATGGGGTTTGTTGTTAGGGATAGGACCAGTTGAACGCAGAAGTTGTCAAACACATCTCCAACCACTTTAGGGAGGATGGAAGTACAAACATCGGGGACCAACTACAGGTCATCCAAAACTTTCCTACCTTTTTCTTTGGTGAAGATGTTGAGGTTGTTGATAATCTTATCATTTTAGAATAGGTGGAATTGGTTCTGAAGGGTTTTGCTAAGGACAAAAGTCCTGGTCCATATGGACGGTAGAATTTTTTCTTACCTTTTTTTACATGGTTGGTTATGATTTATTAGGTGTTGTGGAGCAGTTGAAAACTTAAGGGTATGTTTCAAAATCTATGAATGCAACCTTCATCACAATTATTCTAAAGTGTGAGAAGTCGGTTACCTTTTCAGATTATCGGCATATCTCTCTTTGTAACATGGTGTATAAGGTGGTTACTAAGATCATTGCTAATAGGTTAAAATTGGTGTTGGATAAGGTTATCTCTAGAGAGCAGTTTGGATTCCTTGGAAATCGACATATACTAGAAGTAGTGGGTATTATTCAGAAGTGTTGCACACCATTACAGTGAAGAAGTTGGATGCATAGGAAGTTGGATGCATAGGGTCAACTGTGTTTTTTCAAGGCTCATTTTACTACAGGTGGGATTAAATCTGAGTACAATAAATTGGATTATGGCATGTGTTTCATCGACAATTTTTTTGGTGCTTATTAATGGGTCTTCGAACGGTTTTTTTAATGCAACCTATGGCATTAGACAAGGTTTCCCCCTCTCCCCTTTACTTTTCTTGTTGTTCATTGAGGGTTTGAGTCTTCTGATTGGATATGTGAAGCAGAAAGGCAAACTTAACGGGATCAAGTTCTCCTCTACGCTTTCCATCACACATCTTCTCTTTGTTGATGATGCAATTTTATTTGGGAGAGGAACGTTGGACTAATGGGTGAATTTCAACTCCATTACTAATTTGTTTTGCTCGACTTTTGGTATGAGAACTAATCGGAAAAATTCTTCCTTTCTATACCATGGGGTGAAGGAGGAGGTGATCGCGCAGATCAGCACTCTACTAGCATTTAAAATGGTACCTATTGAGACTGGTTTCAGATACTTGGGTTATTGGATAAAACCACTGAAGTATTGTAGAAATTATTGGAGATGGATCGTTAAAAAGTTTGAACAAAGGATTAACAACTAGTCATACAAGTTCCTATCTATTAACGATAGAATGATTCTTATCATGTCTGTCTTGAGTGGAATTCTAGTGTATTGGTTTTCTCCGGTGAAGATCCCAGATTATATCATTGGGACTCTCAGACATAAGATGTTTTTCTTTATGTAGAGTGGCTCGGCCAACAGTTGGAATCTACATTTGGCAAAATGGGAGGTTATTGCCAGACCTTATGATTTTGGGGGTTGGTATGTTAAAAACCTTGAATGGTTTAACATATCCTATAGGCTAAAACGTTTATGGCAGGCCCTCGTTGGTAAGGGACTATGGAGCCAGATTATTATCACTAAATATATGGGTAGTTAGTCTCTCTTGGGGTGGGTCAAGGATCTACAAAAATCGGTTCTAAGGGTGTCCTATTTATGGAATGGTTTTAGCAGAGTCTATGATTGGATGAGTAAAGAGTTAACCTAGAAGGTGGGAAACACGCATCATATCATGCTGGGAGTGGACCCTATAGTCAACATGGAGGACTCTTGTGTTTTTTCTCTAGAACTTGTGACTTATCTAAACGATTATGATTTATATACTCTCAATGATGCATGTAACCGAGGGGGGGTGTGGTATGGTATGGAACATTATTGGTTGGAAGTGGTGGATTTGGAGTTAGAGGGTGTATGGAAGGAAGAATGGAATTGTTATACGAGCATGCTCAAAAGGATGGGTATTCGATTGAAGGATTGTGAATACCAATTAGTATGGGCTTTTAATGCAACGACTGGTCAAGTCACTACTAAATTGGCTTATAAATACATAGTAAAATCCCATCTTATATCAGGGGAAGGGTGGTGGCAACATCAGTTATGGCATTGGAAGATACCGGTGAAACTTAAATGTTTCACTTGGCTATGCGTAGAGAATAGAATTAGTACCTGGTATAATATGGTGAGACGAGGACAGGAAGAACCAAATCAATGTTGTCTTTGTTTATCGAAAGAAAAATATGTTGATCACGTGTTCGTTGATTGCTCATTTAAGCAAGCTCTTAGGAATACGGTTGCAGGGATGTTTGGATTATCCTTCAAACATGAGGCCTCATCGATGAATGACAACATGAACCTATGGGAAAAATTTGCACAGGAACATCTTTATTTACCATTTTTTTGCAATTGGAAAATTTCGCTTGCTAGAAACTGTCAAATTTTTTAAGATAAGAGGCATGTTATTAGTCAACTTTGTGCACTTATTATCAGGCTTTATAAATAATTTCCTGGTTTCATATGTTTGAGGAATTCCAAAAGGGTTGGAAGTGCACTTGTTCTCTCGTTTGCTACAGGTTACTTTGATGGGGAAGCGACACATGGTGATGGAGGTGCAGGTATTATCTTATATATCAACAAGGATCGTTATTTTCAGTTAAGGCTGGGCTGTGGCAAGAGTACAAATACTTGGGAAGAATTATTATCACTTTGGACATTATTATATTTTGCCTCACTTATTGGGATACCTAATTTATTAATCTTTGGAGATTCCAAAGTTATAATTGACTTGGCAAATCATTTATCCAATTTGTGAGTGATGGAGATAGATCATAGGTGTGATCGTATATTTGAGCTAAAGAAATATTTCCTTGACCATAGTATCGGGCACATTTACAAAGAGCATAATGAGATCATTGATGGTATGTCCAAGGAAGCCTTAAGTCTTGAGACGAGGTTACTATCCATTTCATAATACATGGAAGGTGACAATATTTTTGAAGGCAGTATACAAGCCTTTAACTGAAGACTGTTTTATTTTTTGTTTGGTTTTTAATAATTGTCCTTCAGTTACTGAATTGTCAGGTACTCATTAGATGTTGGCGGAGGGGAAGAACAATCTCGATATAATGTATATTATGTTTTGGGGTTATATTTATGGTCGGTAAGCCATGTGGGGACTCAATTGTTTGACTTGATCATTGAACTTCTATTTGTGGAAACTTACTAGTTGACTAATGGAAAAAGGATACACAGTATCTAAGTAATGTAATTTTTGTTACCTTTGATTCACTAGAATAACAAAGAACCGTTTTTTTTTAGCTAAAAAATGCAAAGCAAAGATGAATATCAAACACCGACCTACCCAATATCAAGGTCGAGAATTGAGTCATCAACAACACTCTCCCCAAGTGCCGCACGCATAGCTCATGGGTCGAGTGTTCAAAAGAAGAGACGCCAACACCGAATTCCACTAAGCATCGAGGAGCTACCATACCAATGCAAAATATATTGCACACATGGAACGTTGAGAGTTCAAACCTCGAGTAGCACGAGAACACACAAACTACACCTATAAAGGGAAGAGCCCCAAGCACGCCGAGGAACACCGATAAGAGATTTATTCGGGTTATCTGCATGAACATGTTTCCCAAAATTTATTAACAAGTATTCAAGTGGGTTTTATAGTGACCTTGAAATAAGCATGTAATTGTTTTGGTAAGGGCGTTTCAGTGGTTTTCTGAAATAAAAACGCAATTGCTTACTAAAGTTTGGAGAGAACTTGAAATTTGATGAACCTAAAGTATAAATGATGCAAGCTTCATATCGAGAGCACTGGGGAAGTTGTAATTTTTGTACCAATGAGTTATTTCTTCAAACATGACTATTAGCCGATAAGTTCTTCAAATTCATCGTCATTTTGGGGAGACTTCACTAGTGATCTCTAAATACATACTTACTGAAATTCAAGATAACCAAGGAGCTCATTCTTTGCCTACTCGATAAATTGAAGTTCAAGTTGTAATATTCCTCAAAGGAAGTGTTATTTTATCCACAGTCAAGTTGTTTTTAGTTTGTCACTAGAATAGTTGGTGTATTGGCAATTAAAGTTGATTTTAAAACACCATTTATAACCAGTTGACATCATGTGATAGAAAGCAAGAAACGTGAAGTTCTTTGAACATAATTCATAAAGTAGTAGTGTTTAGAATTTCTCATACATGTAAAAAAACATTTGTATCAAATGCAAATATTTCAAGGTGTGTTAGAAGCAGTCCATTTTAACTCCAGATGTCAAGATAAGTATTAAAAAGGGATCATCTAGGTTTCATTAAACTGAGCTCACTCCAAGCAACAACACAAGTGTTAAAAAGAGCACCTGGCAGCAACAGAGTTATGAAAAACAAATGTCCCATTTTTTGAGGTAGAGTTTTAGTTTTTCAGGACTGCATTAGCATAGCTAGCTCCAGGTGCATGGGCATTTACAGGTGGCAAAGAATTTGAATAAATTAATGATATCCATATTTTTAGGATTTAAATTAGCAGGTCAAGGATTATTTTGAAGATTCAATAAGCATTTATAGGAAAAGAATTTCGAGTAGTTCCAGATTCTTTGGGATAGTTCAAGGTTTATTTTAATTTTTAGAATGATGATAGATTTGGTTTTTTAAAGATATGGTAACAACATGAATATGTAATTGATATATATTTTATTATGTTGTAATGTAAAGGGGTTCCAGTCTGGAGGGTTGAGGGTTCAATTGAAGGAGTAGAGACTTATGTATGCTCCATTGTAAGTTTGAAGGTGCATATCTTATGTTATATTTGATGATCAGATATTAAAATTAATTTAATTGCCTGTCTGTATTTTCCTTATTTTCCATATTTTTCCTATCTGTTTGAATGATATGAGTGATGGTATAGTATACACCGATGCTCCATATGATACAAATTCTTGAATATTAGTGTCTATTGTGATTGCCTATATTTTATAAAATCTTATTCATCCAAATCATTCTCTTTTGGAAAGTATTTTTGATTGCTGAGTGTTTTACTTGTGAGTACATGAGTTGAAATAATTTGCAAAGGTTTATGTACTACATGTCTATCCACACATAATGAACTATTCTGGCATTTAATGTAAATGCTTCTGATTCATGAATATGGCACAGGTTCCATGCCCATGAATTTTCCCCTTCTCCTTCTCATCTAGTCTACATGATCCATTCTCCAAATCTAAACTATCTTAACTTCGAGGTGCTTAAACCTTGTACTTAGCAGTCGATACAAACTTTAGGACAAACAGATGGGTTGAGGTTGAGCC
This sequence comes from Pseudotsuga menziesii, assembly GCA_001517045.1. NCBI lineage: Eukaryota > Viridiplantae > Streptophyta > Pinopsida > Pinales > Pinaceae > Pseudotsuga > Pseudotsuga menziesii. The sequence goes on along the minus strand of LPNX010644471.1, from coordinate 181,488 downwards.
AATAAAATACTATACTGCTGCGACTATTGTGAAGCTTTTATTCCAAAATATAGTTACCCGATTTGGATGTCCTTAAATTCTATTAAGTGATCAAGGAACTCACTTTGTAAACAAGACTATTGAAGAACTTACTCAAGAATTCCAAATCTATCATCAAAAGAGCACTCCATACCACCCTCGGGCTAATGGAACTGTTAAAGCCTTTAACAATATTTTGGAACATGCTTTGAACAAGGTTTGTAATGTGAACCACGCCGATTGAGATTTAAAGGTCCCTATAGTTTTATGGAATTATAGGACAACTTGTAAAAAAATGACAGGTCAGACACCCTTTAGGTAGGTATATGGGAAAGAGGTTGTTATGCCAGTGGAGTATATTGTACCTAGTGTTAAATTATTATGTCATTGATCTATGGGAAATGAGTGCAATTGAATTGTATTATTGTGCAGTGGAATGGAATGAAAAATACACATTGATCAAGATAAATTTCACATAAAACTAATCAGTATTGCTCAGTATAATTACATTATAAACTTCATTAATCCCAATAGCATACAACAGTGTTACATAAAGGAGAATTCGAATCATGTGGATATTATTCGAATCTACCAACCCAATATGGCTGCATGGCTAACTAGAAGTGTCTAAATCACTATCGAAGCTCACTAGTCTAACTCCAGATGTCTAATTCAGTCTCTCAATCAGTTGAACCAATTAAATTGATGAGGTAGGTGAGAATAGGCGCCTACCCACATGCATACATGCAAGACTGACACTAACTTAACTGGATGGCATCTAACTAAATGTAACTAGAGCATAACTTATATTAACTAGTTACCAACTACCAACAACTGAAGGAGGTTGGTGGTGGCACTCACAGTGGCTCCTAAATTGTAGGGATTAGTCTCAGAGGCACATAAATCGATGCATGAACATGCAGCCAGTTGCAGTTAACCTCTATATGTGTTCCCCACACTCTAGTGATTGGTACTAGTGGCACCAATGGCCCAAGTGGACCAATGGTACTAGTGGACCCAATATTAATTAATGACTCCTAAGTTAGGAAAATATAATCTAATAGACTAAGTATGGACAAGGGAGGATTATAAATCCTAACACCCCCCCTTAATCCTAACTTGGACAACTGTGGGCCATGAAAACAAGGCCAAAAGTCACCCATTACAATATAAAAGAATTAAAAAATGTTTTTTAATAAACTGAGGAAATAGGAAAAACCTCATGGGAAACCCCCCCCCCTCAAAATAAGCAGTGAATCAAGAAAAACAAGCTAAAAATTTGTCAAAAGTTTGCTGCAATTTGCAGCACTATGCAACAGCAAATGCAATATCTTGGTTCTTCTGTGTAGAAACATCCAGAGACTATGAATATGAACCTCTCCAAAGTAAATGATTATGTCTGGAGGAATTTTCCTCTTTGAAAGAAGAAAAAATTGTTGAACTAAATTAGGAACATAGACAACTGCAAGATGAAAACTGGACCCGTGTAGAGCAACTAAGATCAACTGATGAGAGAGAAAAATTGCTTGAGAATTCAAACCATGTGAGGAAAACCCAAGCAACTGATATATTGTAGCCTTGAACATCAAACCATGTGAGTTAAAATCAGCTCCAAGTGTTAGGAGCAAGTGTCTAGGCGAATGCAGAATGTCTCCATCTTTACTAGTTCTGTGAGGAGATGAGCACGTGATCAAATAGAAAGGTAGAGAAGCCCTGGGACTGTGGAGGGTGAATTCTTGAGCTCCATAATATGATATAGCTTCAAAAATAACCAATGATCCACAAAATATAATATCAGCATTTACTTATGAAAGAAAGCTGACATCGAATCCCCAGTAGTAATTTTGAAAGAGACTTGTGGTACTTGATTTTTCACATAAAAATTGATGAGAACAACTACAAGTATTACTAGAAGCTCTTGAAACTTAAAAATTGAACCAAATAGGACAATATCAAATCCAAATAAGTTCATATCAGATCCAAGAGTGTGGAACAAATCAAAGTGCTCCAGCGAGATGGTAGATGCACAATTTTCTCCTTCTTCAAAACTCTGAGTATTGGTGCATTCAATCATGTAGGAATTTCCTAGAAGCTCAAGATCAATGAGAGTGAATGGATCACTCCTAAAATATGATATTTTTTTGAAAATATCCAAGTTATTACTTTTATGTACACCAGAAACATCATTAGAGATAGAGATATCAAATTCATCTTCATTATCTGAAGCAATCACTAGTACATTATGCACAGAATTTAAAATAGAAGAATCACTGGAGATTTTTTACATAGAATGGAAGGAGAGTTTTTCCTCAATAACAGATATTTGAATGTCTTATTCTGGATCAGCGATATGAGAAGATGATATATCAGAGATCTCATAAACTTTCGAAGCAGGAGGAGAAGGAGTCACTCCAAGGAGACTTTCTTCAATTCAAATTGACTGTGTTGAAGATTCTGCTTCTTCTTCATCTTGAACAACTTCATCAGAGAGAGTAGAGGCCGAGACTTTTGAAGAAAGAACTCTTGTAGTTATGGGTGTGCTCTCCAAATTGTTATAATGATCCTTATTGTGCTTTCCAAAGGTTCTATCCAATTCTGTCCAGAGATCCTTTGGGTATTCAGCAAAATCAATAAGGTAGCACAAGCTTGGAGGAAAGGCCAGACATATTGTTCCAAAATATCTATCACCGTCATTTATCCATCCATTCTCATCTTCATAAGACTCTTTACCAAGTCTAATAGATACCTCATAGAGACATTGTCTCTTTAGAGATGAAATCATCTTCAATTTCCATTCTGAATATCTTGTGAATGGAGTAAGAAGAGGAATTGGTAATCTTGAATCCATATGAACTCGTACCTGTAAAATATCACTGCAAAAACCAAAAACAAATTGCAATCATGTCAGAATCAAGACTTCCATCTCGACATGTACACTTTCTCAGGGTCCGTCACACCTATAGAGACTTCTATGGACGAATCCAGAGTTAGCAATGCACACTTTGCATGACTTATGCGGAAACCTAGTTGCTTCTGGTGTACAATGGAGATTGGACAGACTTGTTTCTTGCCTTAATAGGCTCAGATACCATGTTAAAATATTGTTCCATTGATATACAGGCAATGAGCGCAATTGAATTGTATTATTGTGCAGTGTAATGGAATGAAAAATACACACCGATCAAGACAAATTTCATAGAAAACTGATAAGTATTGCACAGTACAGTATAAACTTCATTAATCCCAGTAGTATACAATAGTGTTACATAACGGAGAATTTGAATCATGTGGATATGATTCGAATCTACCAACTCAATCTGACTGTATGGCTAACTAGAAGTGTCTAAATCACTATCGGAGCTCACTAGTCTAACTCCAGATGTCTAATTCAGTCTCTCAATCAGTTAAACTGATGAGGTGGGTGAGAATAGGCGCCTTCCCACATGAAACCATGCAATACTAGCACTAAGTGAACTAGATTACATCAAACTGAATGTAACTAGAGCATAACTTAGCTTAACTAGTTACCAACTACCAACAACTGAACAAGGTTGGTGGTGGCACACCTAGTGGCTCCTAAATTGTAGGGATTGGTCTCAAAGGCACATAAATTGATGCATGAACTTGCAGTCAGATGCAGTTAACCTATATATGTGTTTCGAACAGTCTAGTTACTGGTACTGGTGGCACCAATAGCCCAACTGGACCCAATGGTACTAGTGGACCCAATATTAATTAATGAATCCTAAGTTAGTCAAATATAATCTAATAGACTAGGTATGGAAAAGGGAGGATTATAAATTTTAACACCTAGTTTGAGAACTATTGTATTCATGGATATGTCATATACTAGTGGAGTAGAAGAAGGTCGACACAACTAACGAAATTGGCGGAAGACAAATTTCTTGCAGGATTCCATCAACAAATTCAAAAGGAAAGGGAAAAGGCCTAACCTCTTCGCTATATCAAGCATAATCAGCTCCATGTTGGATATTTATCTCTCTTATATGACAATAAGTTCCTCAAACATCTAGGTAAGCTAAAAGTGCATTGGTTAGGACCCTATGTGATTAAGTATGTGATGGAAGGAGGTGTTTTACAACTGCAAAATGTAAATGGTGAACCTATATAGGGGTTAGTTAATGGAAGTCAACTGAAATTCTACAGAGATAGCCATGTGTTCCCTCATTAAGCATTGATGGATTTGTATAGAAAAGAGAGAGAGAGAAAACACACACACAAATTTGTTTCTATCAAAGTAGTAGTCTGTATAAATCGTATAGTGTGATTCTATCGAAGTTACTAATACGTCTTAGTTGCTCGAATAACAATAAATAATTGCATTAATTGTGTTAGAAGTTGGAGTTTCTATCATAAATGTACGAAAAGACACACTTGTGTGAATAGATTGAGCAACTTAACTATTATTATTGCAAGTGATTTAGTTTGATTGACGAAATATAGGGATTGGTAGAGAAAAGACAGGTTGAAGGTGGATTAAATCACATCAAGCGAAACATTGGGCTCATTGTTTTCCAAGACACTGAGTGAACTGAGAGAGCCAAAGCAGGACCATCAAAGCATTGAGATTCCAAAACTAAAGTTCATTAGTATAAAATTTGATTTGTCGGGAATGAGTGTAGAACAACTTTTAGCTGAAAAAATACTCATGGAAGAAGTTTGCATCCCAGTTGTAGAAGAAGAACGATAAATTATGTCGTCGCAAATTATAGCTGAGATGCCAAAGAAGAGAAGGACATTGCCTCAAAAAGTGAACATAGAAGGAAGATCAAAGAAGAGGCACAATGTTGAAGCATCAAAGTCCAAATCTACAACCCTATTACCAGGTTATGTACCTTCACGAAATAGAAATGTGAAACTAGTCAAGTTTCAAAGAATGCTAAGTATACTTTGTTAACAATTGCAATACCAAAAGGTGTTCTTGTGCAAGGAGACATGATGGGAAATGTTGCCAAGCTATCCTATGCAGATCATGACCTTGTCAAATTCCTATAATTTTCTCTAAATAACTACTTCCAGACAATATGTTCATCAAATAGTTCCACCATCACTCTTGAGCCTATGGAATGGGCTCTAGGGTTGCAAGAGTCCAGAATTTTAGTATTGATGGACATTCCCCATTCCAACCAGACCGCAGAAGTTAATGTATGAGTCATACAACTACTAATATGTGTGCATGGAGGGTTTATATGGCTCAATAAGAAGATTTCAATCGATTCATACTTGGTGGCACAAGTCATAGGTCTACAAAAAGATGGGGTGGACCCTGCACATTTTTTTGTGGGAAAAGTGAAAGACAAGGAGTTGGCTAATAGAATGAAGGAAAAGTACAACCCAACTAAGAATAATAGAGATTATGATGTGGCTTTTATTAAGAACACTGGTGTGCACTTCACAACAAAAGCATTGTTAAGTAAAGTGTTGAGGGAGTGTCACCCAATTAATCAAGTGCAGACATCAATTATGGCAATGGTGGAGCAGTGTGTAGAGGGAGTACAAATGACCTGGGCCACTTTCCCGCTGAATGAATTATTGAGTGATTGTATGGATGTGTAGGATAAAAGTACACCATTCCATTACTCATGGAATTTTTAATTTTAATTTCATTTATTGCTTGGGCGGAATTGGAGGATTATCAATTTGTGGAAAGAAGTGGCCATTGTTTGGCTTCCAAGTATGCAAATTTGTGGCATAATGACAATGCGAAGAGGAAACTTGACAATAATATTAAATTCTATTTGCATAAGGAAGCAATCCAGCATAATGCTATGTTGGCATCATGCATAGAGGCCCATGCAGTTGATCAATTCAAGAATATTGTTAGGTTCAAAGCAGGACCTCACCACATGTACATGTAGGCGCTATGTGACCCGAATATTCAGTGGATAGTTACTAGATACAAGCTAATTAAAGTAGAAGTTAGTTGTATTGTCTAAGAGTGGTTGAAGGATTGGAAGGTTCCCATCAACATTGAGGAGATTTCGCTAGATGTGTCGCAACAAGACCAACAACATGAGGGAACCTTCAGTCAGGACCAAAATAGGGGCCATGAGCAAAGTAGGGAATCTCCTGACGTTGTAGGTGGTAGTGATGACGACAATCATGACCAATCCCGGGAAGAAGCCTGAGAATCAAGTGTGAAACCGACATACCTAGGATCACCGACAAGAGGAAAGTTACCACCATGACCAATGGTCCAAGGAAGAAGAAGAAGGAAAAGAAGCATAAGGCAGTCATGTCACTGACTGATGATGATGTCAATATTTTATTTGACAAAATGAATGAAGCGACCAAGGAAGCATGAAAGCTAGCATGAGGTAATATTGTTCAGTTATTTGGAGGAGTGACGAACTAGCTCATTAAACTCCAACAAGCCATTCAAGCCATTCAAATAGCACCAGATAAATCAGGGGGTGCACAACAGAGTATAAACCAACAAAATGAGGAAAGGGTGTCCCATGCATCCACTTCCATGATGAGCAGGGTAGTATAATTACTACCATGGTCCTTAAGTTTTTTTTAGGAAGGATTGCAGGAGTAGGTTTATTAGTTGAGCTACATTTATTTGAAGTTGTTTGTGTTACCCATGTTTGTGTTGCAAATCCTTCAGTGAAATGTTGTCGAGAAGATCAAGGTATGTGAAGAAGTAACATATGAAGAAATGACTAAGTTTTGTGCGTAGAACAACACCTTGCAAGAACAATATGTGTGGTTATAGAAGGAAATTGATGAGCTTAATCAAGAAAAGGAGAAGTTGTAAAACATTGTCATAGCAGCCTTCTACATAGTACCAGAAGAAGGAGTAGTTCATGAGATGACTGTCGAAGTAAAGATGTTGTGACTTGGTGCAGTCATTATAGGATTTAGAGAAAATATTGTGGAGTTGGAAGTAAATTTGGTTCCTAGAACCCCACCATAGGTCACAATGCAAAGGAAATAAGCGGTGAATGAGGCTATCAAGAGCATAAATGTCTTAGAAATTGAGTGTGCACAAGTTTATGAGGAAACTTCACAAGCATGGGTAGTGCTATTAGATGACGCCGCTAAAAGAGATCACCATCAGGTTGGATAAGGCACAAAGTAAAATAACGAGGCTGGAGGGACTCTTAAAATGTCTATCACCAATGGAAAGGATGGCTAATGTCGCAAAGAATAAAACCTTGCAGGTTGAAGTTAACCAATTATGGATGGATCAGTAGAAGAGGACATATAAAGTACAATAATTACAAGATGAAGTAGAAAGAGTCTCAGAGCTAACTAGAGGAGCACATGAAGAACTAAAGAAAGCATTTACATGGATTGAGACACAATACCAGGAGAATATTAAGGTGGAGTTAGTGGAGGAGTTGTGCCGACAGAAAGAAAATTGTCAGAGGATGGTCGAAGTAGTGAAGCACATCTATGCTGATTTTTGTCGCAATGGAAGACACCCCAGTAGTAGCCTTGAAGTGGCTTAGGACGAGCCACAAGTAAGTGTTTGGAGGCATGTTAGCTCTAGAAATATTTAGGATATTTTATAAGTTTTGGAAAGCAGCTTTGGTGTGAACAGGTGCAAGAATATGTGGCCTGCAAAATCATGATTGACTTTGACGAAGTAGTCAAGAAATAAAGAAAATGTGGCATTTGACTATGTCAACCACAATGTTAGGTGGGAAGTAGTTACAATTTTGTGTCCGCTTACATTTATTAGTCCACTTAATGGGAGCATGGGCAGTAGGCCATTAATAAATCCTATATATATGTAATGGTTTGGGAATTTTGTGGGTTAGATAGGGAGCTAGTCATCTAGTGTTTTTCCGAGAATACTTAGTTTTTGGGTTGTAGCTTCTTTTTGAGGAAGGAAAGTTGTTACGAGGATATTGTATGACTGAGTCACAAGAGATTGTAGTGATCTGCAAGCTTAATGCGTAGATCTATTTTAAAGAGAAGAAGACAGAAATTCTGTAGGATGTGTATGTAGACATGAAGCGATAATTTACAGTGACTCATGAAGGAAAATAATGCTGCCATGGTTTTTTCTCATCTTGGGTTTCCATGTAAAATCCTGGTGTTCTATGTGTGTGATTAATGTTATGTGTGTTGTGTTATTTTATTTCATTAGGCATAATGATGGTTAAATGGTGTTTATTTATTAATTTAATGTGAATGATTAAGAATATTGCGTAGTTAGTGAATGCATGTGATGATTTGGTTATTTACTTTATACATGTTGAAGCTCTAAGATGTTTATTACCATGAGTTTGGATCACTCCCCTTCACTATTGCAAAATCTTGGTTCCTACAGTTCACATAAGTACTTCGGGTGAGACTTCCTTCGCTTGTCGGCGATGCTAAAAGGGATAGTATCTTGGGGTTTATTGGTGAAGTATATAAGTGAACCTGGTTCAAAGAAGAGTTGAGTCAAAAATCTATCCTAATTCCCCACACGATTTTTCTATATGTCATGAATATGTTTAATGAAAAGTGTCATGTATTCTCTTATTAAATATGTTTATGATATCAACCGCTTTCATAGGAATGAAGTTATGAAGTCGCCCCTGTAGCATTTTTTTCTTATTAAATTTGTGTTGCTTCAAAGATATTTTATCCCTCCACACCTAAAAATAACGTTTGAAAATTACGCTCAAGTAACTAGGAGAACATCCATGCAAGATAGATCCCAACTATAAATTTAGTCAATTAAATCACATCTAAATCCAAGGCATCTTAGTGTGAAAGACTAGGAAACTCTGCCTCCCAAATCAGGGTACCTTCCCTTGATCCAAGGACTGGATTAGGGGTCTAAAGTGGTGTAAGAAGGTGCATTCTACACAACCCTCCTTGGCCTTACTACCCCTTCTGATTAATATTTGCTTCCTGTTATAGGAATGACCTAATCCCTAGACACCCAAGTAATAAAATGAATCCTTTTAACAGAACAGTACAATAATATGAACAACATAGGAAACATTGCTACAATAATATTTTTGATACCTTTGTCACCATTCAAAGTCTAAATATAATACCCTCGCTTTTAATTTGTGAAGATCATAAGTAATGCCATGGAGATAAAAATAGTCTTCCATTTGGGTAAGCCAACCTGAGGGATTAGATCCATCAAATTTATGCATGTCTACATTCAGAAAGTGGTGCCATGAATTATTATCTTGAAAGGGTTGAGGCTGGGTATTTGGAAAGAGAGTATAAGTTCCCTAGAATTCATTTACAACTGACTCTATCGTTGGATCCTTAATTTGTGAATCTATACCGATATGTTTACATAACCTATAAAATTCTCGACTCTTGAGATCCAACTTGGTGTTGATACATATGATGGACACCTACAATCCCACGATATGGATTTCAAGTATGTTTTGGTTCTTCTGGGGTGGTCAATTTATAGTGTGCACCATGGGACCACTTATGATATGGAAAGTATTAACATCAACTTATCTCAAAATGACTAGTGGCTAAAGAGGAGTTTTTTGAGATGTACCACTAGATGTTATATTTTTGGATCCACAAAAAAAAAGGTTGGTGTAGATGTATACCCACACAATTAACACATTGTAAGGATGCTTTTGAGATAAGTCTCTTGCAATGGTGTTGGTGGGTCCCATTACCTTTTTTTATGATGGTGAGAGAGTTACTCCTTGGGGAATATTATTGCATTGAAAAAATTACCAAATTCCTTCTATATGCCAAAAGTAGGAATTTTATTAGCTAGTCACATAGGAAAAGGTTTCCAATATCTTAAGGATAAGGGAGTGTTAGGTGCTATAGGTCTCTAATATACTTGCAAGGTCCGACAATAATACTCAATCCAATATGTTAGAGAGCTAACTAAGGATGATTATTCATTCCCTTAGCTATACTACTTAACTACCCAAGTAGTAGAGAGTAACCTTCCTCAGTGTTATGCTTGGTGCCACTATAGCAATAAGATGGTCGATCAGATTTTCTAAAAAAAATTCTAGTTTCCTAGGGGACTTTTGATATACCTGAGGGTACATGGAATTGAAATTCCATATATAGGTGTTGTTTGATGCATTACTACTCAAAAGGGTACCAATATGGGTTACAAGGGTGTCCAAATAAGTGAAACCACTTGTATTTCTTACATTTAGTCTTCCTTGACCGCAGTTTTACTTGTTAAATGACAAATCTCTAGGTTATTTAAAGACATCATAACATGTATCTACACTAAAAAAAATACAATAATTATGGGGGCACATCCAGCTCAGGAAAGTGCTTTGATACCACTTATAGTGTTCTGTAAGCCTTAAACTTAGAACACAACCAGATTTACAAAGATTCATAAAACCAAATGTTATAGTGCATAATACTAAAATACAAAAATAATTGAAATGTAATTATATTGTAGAAATAACCCTTGTACTATGATATTTAGTTGGTGTGCTTTTTGGTCGACCTAGGTTCATATCATTTGCTCGTCAACAAAACCCAAGATATAAGCTCGATAAAGGAGAACTCTGCCAGCAACACCTGTGATGCAGATGAAGTCTCACCCGATATATATTATTAGGAACTACTAGGACTAAGTTTCTGTAGTTGGTGAGGAGGATTTCCTTACCATACCCTTATCAGGTCACTTTACTGAAACCCGGAAATAGAATTTTGTCCCATACATTCATTCACAGCGATAGCCTATTGATCCGTTGACATATATAACATAAATCCTTAACACGTAATTAACTCATTTAGATGTGCCACACACACACACATGCACACATATATAAGTTCATTCACAACAAGGTCTGCACGACACATTCATATTGACTCATTCACAATAGATATGTCTTCGACACAAACACAGACATTAAAGACACACATAGGAAAGATATAACGTGGAAACCCATCCGAGAAAAACCACAAAGGTACTCTTCATCTGGCATGATAAATGGTTTAGCACCTTTGGTGTGCACACTCATCTTGCAGACTCTTCATTTAATATTCTTTACAATTCATGCATTCTTCTCTCATCTCATGCTATCTGGTTTTGGTCTCTCTTTCCTTCTTTCTCTCTGAATGGCCTGTCGATACGCATACAACTTGGATCGATGCTTTTATGCTTTACAACTCTTGCTTTATTCCCTTGGTTGTCTTCTTTTCATTGGTCAGTCGTACATAGCTTGGATTGACGCTTTTATAAGATTTTTACATTTCTTGATTTAATCGTCGACTAACTCTCAACTGTTAGTCGACAATCTATCTTTTAAATTTAACCCATCCCATTACATCTAAAAATAGGCAATATCGGCCCAAATTACAATCATGCTCTATTACTAAAAGCAATCTTTTATTCTAACTAACTCTTTCCCAAAATTTAGTCGGACTCTGCTTTCCAACTTGCTTTATTCCTCATTCGTCGCGACTCCTCCATCGTGAATTTTACTCTATATTGCGACCGAAATATCCATCTTTCTGATCATTATTTTGTCTAACATTTCCTAGGGAGAACAGGCCCCCAACACTCACTTGTGGCTAGTCTCGAGCCACATTAGTCAAAAATGTCAGTCAATGCCACCTTTCTCTAAAAATCTTGAAAGTTTTTAATGACATGTTTTGTTTCCTGTTGCACTTCCTCCTGTATTGTCTTCAATTTTCCCACAAGTTCAAAACTGATATGTTCCGAAGTTGTCATCCATCTCCAAGCCAAAGCTTATCATGCCTTTTCATAAACAGGTTCAATAATACCTATTACTTTATCTATTTTTTCCTGCAAATCTAAGACATTGTCTGCTATTTTTTGTTGTTGTGTGCACAGTCAGGATACCAGTTGTTGTAATTTCTTCATATCAACAGCCTTGGCCATCTTTTCTTTTCTTAACAATTTTTTCACTTCATTCTTTAGTTGGGTAAAGTCTGCCTCAACAGTATTTAACTGCTCTGTCACCTGCTCCAATTATGTGTTGTCGATCAAGGCTTCCCATGATTGAGAAACTTGTTTGACTACTTTAGAACATAGTAGATAAGATTCTTCCATATTTGAATAGCCTTAGTCAGTTCCTTTTTTCTCTCTTCTAGTACCTCTGGAGGTGTACTGGGCATCATTTTGGATTCCAACTCTGTGAATTGCTTGCGGAGGTTCTAAACGACTTCACCTAGTTTGAATACTTTTGCTTCTGTAAACATTTCTGGTGTAATTCCTTCATCTGTGAAGTTTCTACAAGTCAGTGTGATAGCTATTCCAGTCGTTTTTTGTCATCCTACCATGTATTAGATTTATTAACAGTATCCTTAACTATTTACTTGAGCGATGAAATGATTTTGTTTGAGGTATTCAACTGTCCATATATCGCCCGCTCCCTTTTTTTCATTTCTTCAACTACAACCCACTGAATAACATGCAATTGATACATTGGAACTGCAGAAAAATTAACAATAACATGGTCAATATCCTTTACCATGGAATTGAGCTCCGATGTTCCCAATTCAATTGCTTGACCAACTACTTGAGTCTTTTTTTGTTCGATCGTCGATTGTGGTTCGATAGGTCGATCTTCAGATGGGCTAGCTTGGTCCAGTGACTCAGTCGAATATGGTGCTTGGTTTACCGCTACTCGAACTTATTTCACTACGGTAAATCAGTTAAGGTTCTTACCAGTTTTGTATGGAATTCATTGATCTTCTTGTAGCTTTCATTTTCAATTTCTTCCATTCTGTCTGTAATCATATTATATTCATCCTTAGCAAGACTGATAATCCCAGATGATCTGTCGGTCTTTCTCTTCTTACAACTTGTCTCAGTATTTTCTAAGCGCTTTCTCTTATCGCCCTACTTTGGATCTGTTGGGGTCACACTGGATTCATCGTGACTATTGTATTGGGATTTCTACTGGTGGATCCCCTCCCTCATCTCCATTTTCTTTTCCAATGGGTCATCCTGTCGTGATGCTTCTTCTACAGAGAGTTGATCCTCTTCAATAGGTACTCACCATTCTTCATGTCAATCTTGAATAATGGCTTCAATTTCTTCTGTGGATAACTAAAATTGCGTCGCTAACTACAGGTTCTAATGTTCCTATCGGGGCTGCAAAAAAATACAGTTTTCTTGACCGAAAATGTTATAATATTTCAAAACCGTTTGAATGTTTCCTCTATTATTCACGATTGATTCTTAACAAAATACCTGATTGCTTTGGATTGTAGATAAAACTCAATTTGTTATATTTCTATATTTGTGGGTTCTCCTTATCGAACCAGATATTTTGATATCTGGCTCCTCTGCATGCCATGGGGACATCTACCCCTTATTATTCTGGTGGATCTACCCATGCAACAAAGTAAATTATGATTAAAATCCATGAGTAATTAAATGGGTTACCTTTATCTTATGCATTTGCAATATCGACTAGTAACTTATTCAACAAATATGTTTTCTAGTTCACCTAAACACCAGCTGCGCACTTCTTTGCCACAACGATTCTACCTGTTATACATTGGTTCAGTAGCATCTTTCATAGCAGCTTGCTAGACAAGACCTTGGTTGTGAACCGAACAACAGTGTCATTGATAGAGGCGATGGAAAATCCTCTCTTATCTCGTGTTAGGTCATACTTCTCCTTCATTTTATTGACCAGAGTTGTATCCTAGTCCTTGTCAGCAAAAAGGGTGTTGGGTCAACTCCTGTAAGGGGAATTCTTGTGATAGATTCTCTCTGCTCAACATCAATTGAGATTTTCTTATCAAGCCATGGACATCTGCCATGAAAACAAACCAGTAGTTGTTCTACGCATGAATTAAATTATATTGTTCAACCAAAATGAGACATGTGCATCAACGATAGAAACTCTGATTTATCCAATCCTTTGGCCCATTCCATTAGAACAATGTGAATCGATACATCCTTAATTTCCCTAACCGTAGTCATATATTTTTCCATGGCAAGTTCTGGGAACTTGCGCAAGTCATGGTTTATGAATCCCATTTTCTTCAAATTTGGGATAATGTTGCTCGTCACATGAACTCCTTTAGGAATGGATGGTGATACCAATTGATACTTCGCATTCTTACCTATGAAATCCTTTAATGCTTGAGATGGCCTCGATGGAACATAGTCGGGAAACATGGATGCCGACCTTGTTGCTTCATATTCAGGTGGAGGTGTTGTTTTCTTCTTATGACTAGTTCCATGGCTGAAACATTTCCTTCTTGATGGGTCGGGATGGTCTAGTCGTAAAATAACTGTAGGTATCACTAGTGACTGTGAAACAACTTCTGCAATTATTGGCAATGGTGAAAAAACTTCTATAGTGTCTTCCATAATTGGTGTAGGTGAGGGAAACTCAAGACCTGATTCTTGAAGTGTACTTGTGCTTGAGACATAAATAACCATGCTCTGTGAAAATAGCTTCGGTTCAACAGTTGTAGACAGATAGTTCAACACAAAAGTTTCAATCATTCAGATGCAATAGAATGGTGAAGCTTCAGCTGAAGATGAGATATGCTTACTCCTTCGGTTAGTTGTTCATTCACATGATCTTGCAATAAATCCAAAGGTGGCAGCGATTTTCCTCACATGAAGCAATCTTTCTAATCATTGCAAGGAAACCGCCAACCAAACCATCACTTCGCTTGTCAATTCAGTGGTAGTTATTGTACATTAATGGCCGATGTGACCAAAAATCATGCCACGGAAATCTTCTGTTACTTCACATTAGTTGTCAACTAACTATCATCTGTAACCAAAATCCATTATGCAACAACAATTCTCTTGCGACGGTAAATCTTCTTTTGCGACAAGCATATGGCATGCGACAGACAAATAGTATACAATGTTTTTCTTCTTTTGCGATACACAATCTCTTGTGCGACAGACCCATGGTATGTGACATCATTCTATGCTTTGCGATATCAATTCTTCATTTTACAAAACACTCAAAATCCTGTGAAAAACACCCATAATCTTTTGAAAAACTCTCATAAACTGGCAAAAAAAGCATTCATAAACGGTGTGACAACAACACTAATAAATTATATATATATATATATATATATAGAGAGAGAGAGAGAGAGAGAGGTAATTATTAGTCGATAGAAGTGTGTTTGTCCTGATAAGGCTTTAGTCGACTTCCATTCACTAATCATTTGAATGGTGTACCATCTAATTTTTTGCAATTGCACTGCTCCTCCTTCAGTGATCTGAAAGACAATATTCGGTCCCAGCTAAAGCATTCGAATCTTTTCAGGATGCTTCAAAAACTTACATTCGTAGAGGTGAACAAGATCTCCAATCTGAAACTGCTTATGCTTAATATGTCGATCGTGCCAAGATTTTTGTCACACCTTCTCTACATTTTGATGATATACTGCAACGAATTAGTCTTATTCTAATTGTACAAGATGCAAAAATATTTCTTTGACAACACCAACATCAGTCATTTCAGTAATCACAACTATTCTTAGACTGAGTACAATATATTCCATTAGCATAACAACCTCTTGTCCATAAACCAGTCAAAATGGAGTTTGGACTGTCAAATTTTTATAGATGGTGCGATGAGCCCATAGTACTTCAAGGATTTTTTATCCCAATTATCTCTTTGAATGTTACATATATTCTTCATTATGTTCTCCAAAATATTATTGAATGCCTTACCATTTGCTTGTGGGTGATTAGGTGTTGTCTTTCGGTGTTGAATTTGAAATTCTTCAATTAATTTGTTAATCAGCTAATTGACAAAGTGTGTGCCTTGATCACTTATTAAAATATTCATACATCCAAATCAGGTTACTACATGGTTGAACATAATTCTTGCAGGAGTCGCAACAGTACAATCTTTTACTGCCACTGCTTCAACCCATCTGGTTGAGTAATCGGTCGCGGTGATAATGTAACATGCACCCATTCTCTTTCCTGGTGGATTAAGGACCGATAAAATCAATAGCCCATTTTTCAAATGCCTATAGAGTTACTTGTGGTACTAATGGTATCTCAGCATGCCACGACATTTTTCCAGTTCTTTGGCAGATATCATAGTTGCGACAATAATATATGGCATCTGCATGCAAGGTAGGCCACCACAATCCAGTTTGAAAAAAAATTGCACCGTCGATTTTCTTTCATAATGGCCTCATGCGACACCAACATGTGTTTCTTCAACACAATCGGTTGCTCATGCTCCAAGACACAATGGCGAAGAATTTATTCTAGACCCATCTTGTATAACTGTCCAACGATCAACTAGAAATATGCAACTTTGAAAACTAATCGTTTCTTTTGTGCAATATTGAATCCTTATGGTGCATATCATGTAGTTAATAAATCTATAATATCTCTATAGTGATCATCAAACATCTTGACTGCAAATAGTTATGCGTCATGGAGACTAACGTCAAGATTACTAGGCTCTTCTCCACTTTCTAGCCTTTACAACTGGTCTGGTCCTGAATTCAGCCGACTCGGATTAACAATAATCTCAAAGTCAAATTCTTGGAAGACAAGAAGCCATAAAAAAATATTCCCTGCCAACATTGGCTTATTGACTAGATATTTCAATGCAGAATTATATGTATACATTTTGAAATGTCCTTCCAACAAATCATGTCAAAATTTATGAAGAGCATATACCATAGCTAGTCCTTCTCTTTCTGTCATGATATAGTTCTTCTTCGTCGTTGATAATTTATACTAGAAAATGTGATGGGATGATTAATAGAACCTTCGCCCGTTGTACAAGTAAAACACCCAACACGACAGACGAAACATTGCCACTTCATCGCAAAGGTTGTCTTGTGTCGATATTCCTTCACAATTTTGATTTGATGGTAACCAGAGAACCCATCAGTAAAATAATATATTTCTTGTCCCGTGACACTCTCCAATACTTCATATGTAAATGGTGTTGGAAATGGGTTGTGTAGGAAGGCATCGTTCAAATTTTGTAGGTTGGTGCAGATACGCACTTCACCAGCAATTTTCTTATCTTGTACTATCATAGGGATAATCCATTCATATTTTTCAACATGTTCTATAATGCCCGCATCTAACATTCTGTCTAATTTTGTTTTAACTTTTTATTTTTACCTCGACTTGACCTGATAGGGTCGTTGTTTTACAGGCTTTGCGTCAAGCTTCAACGAAATCTTCATTTCTCCAATATCTCCAACAATTCCATTCATCTCGTAAAAATTAGTGGGGAGCAGATCCTAAAACTCATGACTAGGTCTGTAATCTTTTTGATGGTCTCATCATCCTAGTAGTCCCCGATATTAGAAACTTTGGGTTCTCTGAAGAACAAATATCCACCTTCTTTATCTTTAAAGGATTCAGAAACTTATCGCTTGACACACCTGATCCTTCCACCGCACGATTAACTTCAAACTCGGGAATATTTATGTCACGTGCGTCATCATCATCAGGTTCTCTTATTACATTATAGCACTCTGTCCAATGTTGGACTGTCGTGTTGTTCTAATAAACATTTGTCATCGACACATGAATATATTCAAATATATTAGTCTTGATTACCTATAGAGCAGCAACAATTGAAGGATGATTGTGAGAAAATTCAAATGTGTGCATGAAACTGGTAGCTAGCTCTTCCCATTCAATTGTTCCTCATCGCAGCTTGACTGATGTATATCAGTTCCTTGGTATCATGTCCAAATTATGTATAAACTGATGGACTCATTCCTGTCGCGGTGACATCATCCATGTCGCATGACAATGCTCAATATGTTTGACAGGATTAGTCAATCTTATATGTTTCATACCATTATAGAACATCTTTTCTCCAAATAAAACTTCCAGTAGCCGCCAACATTGCAACCAATTTGAGATAGTATACTTGTGCGCAACCCACCATCTTATAGGTGTAGCCTTTAATGCAAAGTCTAGAGCTAACAAACGTTGAGGTTCTATTAATTTTTCTTCAAATTTCGTTAGAAAATATTCCAGGTTAGGAAAACCTTCATAGGTAGGTACATAACATACCTCAGTACCTACCCATTGCACCATTGTTTGTAATTCTTGCACATCTTTGCAGTGATACTTCGTGGAGTCGGTTATGTTAATTCTCTAAAGCTTCTCCTGAATCCGATGAGCAGGAACTAACACTTCGCCAACTAAGCTTTCCATCGGCTATCGAATTCACATAATCGTCCATCATAGAGGTAATATTGTATATATGGTCCAAATATCCATCTTGTCCTTCATTATTTTCCTGCTTGACATACCTCTAGCCTTCTAGAGGATCAAGCGATGCGACCACTTGTAGTTCTTCATCTTCAAACGTTAATATCATCTTCTTAAAATTGATATTAGTTTGGTTATCCGTGGCCCGTTCGATCCAATGTAGTGTGGGATATGGATTCGTATCATCAACAATACATATATCACTTCAAAATATGCAAATGTCTTGAGTCCTTCTATCTCGACCGAAACCTGTGTCAATCGACCGATAGGTAAAACCTTCAATTGATTAACTAATCTTATTTGGACATGAGACCATACTATTCTTGGCTTTCCCATACTTTGCCATGTTTGTCTAGTAAGGATTTTAACACCAAAACTCAAGTCCAGAATAATATAATCCATGTCGTAATTGCCTATCTGAGCAGTCATTCTAAGTTCGCAACCAATTTTCAATCTTTTCCCAATCTGGTTAACCCTCCTTTCTATCGCACGTCTTCTTAAGATTCTTCTATTAAGGCTTACATTTCTGCTACAACATATTTATTTGTTATTACTATTATATAACTTTTAAAGAATTCTTTCAGTTTACTAACCTTTTTTGTTGATTTCTTTTGAAACGGTTTGTTAGCTCTCCAGGAAACTCCTCTAGGTTGCAGCTCGAGAATGCTTCGTAAATTCAATATTTTTAATGGTTTTCTCAATGGATCAAGTCAGATGATCAATAAGACCTCACTTACTCAAGACATGCATAATACTCAATCAAATAGATAAGGCTTCTAACTATAAATGTTCAGAGGGGTTATATCAAAGGTGAATAAATGGAGAACTCACTATGCTGGCAGATTCATATATAAGGCACTCATATATGAATGGCTAATCATAACAAGGAAAGATAATTGCAATTCAACTCATCAACACAAATATAGCATGACAACTATCTAGTATTAGACAAAAAGGATCAACCTGAACCAAACATCCAAGCACAAGTACATAACAGAAAAGTAATGGAACCTGAACATATAATGGAAAAAGAGCTTATATTAAATGATGAAGCACATGAGAAACCTGAATACAATAAATGTCTAACAATCTCTGAAGTCAAACCCTTGCTTCAACATTAGTCACAAGCTTTATAGCCTTTACAAAATTTATTTTAGATCCTGAAAAGTTGGATCGAATTTACTAAAAAAAGATAAACATAACTGTTTTGCAAAAAATAGGTCAAAAACCCTAAATTAAGTGCTAATCTACCTAAATCCAACACTTTCTCACTCCTTGAACTCTTTAATAACTTCAGTGATCACTGAAGTAGAACTAGGACGTGCTATTTGGCAAACAAGTCACATTTTGTCAAAGTAGGTAGGGTTTGTAACCCACCTCACCTTGCTGGCAGCTTCAAACCTGGAACAAACCCAAGCTACTGGTGCCTTTAATAAATTTTCAACTTCACAACTCATCCATGAGGTGTTTGGATCAACCAAAGTTGGCTCTGTTTGGAAACATGCCTTTCTGCACTGATTTGTGCTTTCTGTGAATAAGAAAGCAAAATTCTGGGTCTGTAAGCTGCTAAAAGCTCTGTTTTCAGTGGCTAATGAATAGCTGCAGCGTTTTCCTAAGCCAATGAAAGATCTGTTTCTTCAAAATTTACTCAAACTTTTAATCACCCTTTTACAGTTTTAAATCCGACCTTCTGGTATTTCTGCAACCTGCATAGGGTTTGGAATATCAATAGCATCATAGGCTGCCTTCGGATCTTGAAGGCTTATTGCGGCCTCTGCTATGGTTTCCAGCACAATGTGAGCTTAAGATTTAGGGTTTGAATTCTTTGTCTACAACCTCGACAGTCTAATCATCCTATAGAGCCTGGCGTTTTCCTTCATTAATCTTAGATTTCTTTTTTGCAGCAGGATATACATCCCTCTCATTTCTAGAAGAGAATAATGCAATTCAATATTTTTTTTTTTTAATCTTGCATTAGTTCTTTTGATTTCTCTCTCTAAGACCTCTAGTTCATATACTTGCCCTAATAGCTGGTTGATTCTCTAGGACCTACATTTGCTAGAGGAAGCCTCTGCCACTGGTTCACCTTGACCCTCCCGTGGTATAGGTGAGGGAAACTCCTCATGCTCTACTGCAACTTGCTTTGTTAGGTCAACTTCCTGCTCCTCTTCATCTTTAGAGTCTAAGTAAGGTAGGTTGAGTATATTTTTATCTGGTGCTAAAACTTCCTCTACCTTTCCACTGAAATCCATATTTCTCTTGGCTTTGTTGGTCTTAGGAGTTGGAGAGGCCCGGTCCACTACCACTAGAGAGATGGCCCTCCTCTTCCTCTTACCACTCCTGGGAGTGGTGGACTTCTTTGAAGGATACTTCCATTTGTCTTTTGGCTGCAATCCTATCTCAAACTCATTCCAAAATAGGAAGTATGTCCACACTGTGTTTCTTCTTTGCAGCAGTTGCAGGACAATGAGCTTTATCAGTCCATGATGGGATAGCCTCCCTAAAATTTTGGTGGGTTGGGATTTAACCTGATGGGCCATATTGGTCAGGCTCTTGTGTAGGTAGACAGGCAGGTTTAGTGGGCTCCTGCCAGTGAAATGTTTCATTAACTTAAAGTGGTATATCATCACCCTGTTATACCTTCCCTCACAAGTTTTATAGACCAGGATTGCTTTCAACAACTGTTGCCACTTCTCCTCAAGCCAGGTTGAAGTGATGATTTTATTCCATACAACATTCTTGTGCTCGGGATTCAATTAAGACCTGAATTCCACATCCTTTGTGATGGTGGTTTTGAACCATTTCTCCCCAGTCCTTGGGAGCTCTGTTACTTCTGCTATTAGAGCCTCATCAACCTGGAACTCTTCTCTTCCTATCAATGCCTTCAAGCCATCAAAGGAGAGAGAAAAGGATTCTACCACTTGCTGGTGGGATCCCTGAATTTTCTCGCAAAACCTATAGCAGCCTGAGTCTTTGAAGAGTTGGCACACCTCTGGGTGTGACTCAAGATAGCCAATGTCACCCAATTCCTGTCTGAGAGTAGGTCCTCCTCCTTTCTTCATTTCTGGATTGCTCTTCTTGTACCTACAAAATCAAAATTCAAACCCTAGGGAAGGAGATTACCGTGCTAGATTCAGGGAGGGCTTGGATCAGTGAGGATGCATGTGAGAAAATGTGGAATGGACAGAGGAGAGAGTGCTAATTTTGAGGGGCTGATCAACAATTGGTACATGAGCAGGGTGACAGTAAATTCTGATGAGACCTGTGAGATGGCCAATGTAGTAATCATTTTAACTGGAACTCAATGCTTTGTGGTGGTTCAATTGTAGTCACGGGATAGGTGGAGGGTAGCGAGGGTTTGGGTCTTTTATTAGTCACTTCGGTTTAATAACGACCTCTTCATTACCAACTCATGATTTTTTGCAGTCCTAGTCTTTTCAGCGGTTAAGTGCTTGATAGTGGCTCTCCTCATGCTGACGGTGGTTAATTTTGATGGATGTGCTAACCGTTTTCCTCTTTTGAATCTTTCGGTGGTTAAGGTAATCTTGGATCCAATTTTTAAGCTACCAAAAGCTAGGATTTCCGGTGGTTAATGAACGTTGAGATGTACTCCTAAGCCACTGGAAGCTGCTCTTCAAAAATTTCATTAAAAAACGGAGTCAATGAGCTTTTGGTGGTTAATGTAGTCCTTAGTCCAATTTTCAAGATGCCAAAAGCTGGGATTTTTTGCGGCTAATGAGTCATTGAGACGTTCGCCTAAGCCATCGAAAGCTAAACTTTGAATTTTATGAAGAAATATAGTACAAGGCGTTCCAACTTTATTAAACACACAAAAATATTTCATAATGTGCATTGAAATCTGGATCACTATGCAAAAAATAAATTTTCAGAGTTTGGCCTATTAAAGACTAATTTATTTAGGGGATAACATCTAGCTCCCACTCGAGGATGGGAACCTTCTTGTGAGGTCCTAAGAACCCCAGACCAAATACCTTTTCTGAAAAATAAGAATTAAACCTATCTTCTACTGTTCCATTGGGAATGGAGTTTATTTTCCAAAAAACAAAAAACAACAAAAAATAATATTTTACAATAATAAGGCTTTAAAGCCTTATATGAAATAGAGTTTCAGAAATTGCCCATTGACTGGGCCATCAAACACCTCCTCGCCTTCCAGATTTTGCAGTTTGAAAGTGTTGTTCTATTGCACCTGAGCTATCACAAAAGGGCCTATCCACATATAATCAAATTTACCATGCTTTCCCTTATCCTCCTCGACAGCATCCCATTTCAGAACCTAGTCTCCAACCAGAAAATTGTCGACCTATGCTGCTACCTCTTTTTCTACCTCTATCTGCAGTTTTGCTGAACTTATACCAATGAAATTCATTCTCAATAGATCACAATTTTCTTCAGCCATGAGCTTAGCTAGACCTTGGCCTTTCACTAGCTTGGTATGATTTACTTCTATGTCAAACTTAATAAGCTTGGCAATCCATTTGGCTCTCTTTCCATCAATGTTAGGTTGGGTCAAAACATCCTTCACAGAAGCTGAAGGGACATAGGCAAGGACCTTTGCATGTAGAATGTAAATCCTGAAGGCTTTCAATGACTTAACGAGAGCATAGTATTGTTTCTCAATAGGATCATACTTTGATTCAGCATCCCTCAATGTCTTGCTGAAGAAGGAAATGGGGTGATCAACGCCTTTATCATCTTTCTGTAACAGAACTGCTGCCATTGTGTCATAGCAAGAAAAGGAGAAAATGTAGAAACCCTTGGTGTAGTATGAACTAATCAGAGTGGGAGCTTCCATGATAGCTTTCTTGATGGGTTCAAAAGAGTTTCTTGCTTGCTTTGTCCACTTGATTTCATCTTCCTTCCTCAACATAGAGGTTATGTGTTTTACCAACTCAGAAAAAATTGGGAAAAAACCACCTGAAAAATTTTATCTTACCTAGGAATGACTGAATATCCTTTTTTGACCTAGGTATGGACAACTTCTGGATTGCTTCAACTCGAACAGGATCAATCTTCACACCTTCTGTCGAAACTATGTGACCAAGTAGTTTGCCCTCCCTGAGTGCAAATTGAGACTTCTTTGGGTTCATAGATATCCCAAACTATCTACATTTCAAAAACATCCTCCTCAAGTGCTGCAAATGTTCTTGATGGTTGTTGGAGTAAACAGTGAGGTCATCAAGGTATATGAGAACAAACTTGTCTTTCAATCCCACAAAATCTATGTCCATGGCTATCCGAAAGGTGGCCCCAAGATTCATTAGCCCAAATGGCATCGTGGCATACATGAAAGTACCCCAGGGAGTGGTAAATGCAATTTTATCTTGATCATCAAGGTGTACAGAAACTTGATTGTAGCCAGAGAAACCATCTAGGAATGACATGACACTAGCTCCTGAGACTCTTTGCAATAGATGCTCCATCTTGGGAAAGGGGTAGTTGTCTTTCTTAGAGCATTTGTTTAGGTTTCTGCAATCAATGCATAACCATATCTCCCCATTTTTCTTCCTCACTATCACTAAGTTTGCAATCCATTTGCAATATCTCAGTGGGATTATGATTTTTGCATTAAGGAGCTTTTGGATTTATTTCTCAATCACTGGCATAAGGAGGGGGATGATAGGTATTAGCTTTTGTTTGAAAGGGATGGTGTCCTTTTCTAGGGGAATCCTACATTGGATGATAGCTGTGTCATAGGTTTTCAGATCACTGTATTCCCAAGCAAATACATCAGCAAACTCTTTCAAAAGACTACAAAGTTCTGACTTCTGATCAGCAGTTAACTCAGAGGACAAATTTACCAATTTTGGATGACTTTAGCTACCTAGGTTGTGCCATGTACAGCAGGGTCTTTCCCCCTTTTCACAGGTTTAAAGGGGACATCGTTATGATAAAAAATCTCTTCTAGGAGCACTAGACCCCGAGGTATATAATTTCTAGGAAGCTAAACAATATTCTGTTTGCCTTTTTATCTCCTGATTTGGGCCTCTGGGATTCTTCCATATTTAGGTTTTCTTGATCAATATGCATATCAGAAAACTCATCTACAACCTGGAGAAATTTACTGAGTTCATCATCATTTTCAAAAACTTTCCAAAATTTCACATTATCAGGGAGGGATGGCCTGTACTTTACTTGGATCTCATAGCTCAACTTAGGAGGCAAAGGGGGAATGAACATACTTGCAGAGATAGCAAGGGAATCAGGTAGATAGTTCATAGCTCTAGGTATATATGAGAGTTCAAAAAACATGAAAGATTCCCTGAGTTTCTAGACCTCATCTCTATATGCCTTCAGCCTGACATTCTTTGCTTGAAAACTATTTTTCACCTGCTGTATGATGAGATCTGCATCTCCAAACATCTTCAGGCACATGATTCCCATTTCCTTGGTAGCCTTCACTCCCAAAAGTAACACCTCATATTCTCCTATGTTGTTAGTAGTCTTGAAATCAATGTTATAAGACAAATGTATAGTCTCCTTTGAAGGAGAAATCAGGATTATACCTACACCTGTTGAGGCTCGAGTACTGGCCCCATCAAAAAACATGCTCCAAATAGAGGTGGTTCCTTCCTTAGGTGGCTGATAGGTATGCTTTGTAAGCTGCATGGATGTTGGCTGGGAATCATCTATCTATAGGATGCATGCCTCAAAGTCTGTGTTTACTGCATATATGGGATGATTTATAGAGTTCTTGCCATTACTGATGATATAGGACAATTGGTTCTCTCTGTAGAGTCTCTTGGTGTCCCCTCCAAACATTGGGATTGTAGCATATGTAAGGTCCATCTGAATGGTACCACCCAACCTTTTAATCCATGAGCAAGACAAAAGGAGGCCAAACTTAGGTGGGATGTCAGCCACTACTATGTCCATCACTATACTTTTTGAAGGCAGCTGGGAGAGGTTTATGACAAGGTCTTTGATGAGGCCCACGCATTTGACCTTCCTAGAGTCAAAACAGAACAGATCATGGTAGGGTTTTGTAATGTTGAGGCAAAGCTCATCCATCACTGATTTTGGCATTAGGTTATGGGAGGCTCCTGAGTCAAGCAAACAGTTGTGAAGGATCTTGTCATGGATGTTCAAAGATATGTAGAAAGGTGGGCAAGACTCATCCACCTCTTCAACCATAGGACCTAGGATTATTGTGGGCTTATCATCTTGCAAGTTCACAAGTTCAACATCTATGGGTGTCCTTGGTTGAAGAGATTTCAGTATGGATGATTTGAAGGCATCATTCTTCATAAGCTCTATCAACGGAAAAGGGATTTTTAACTTCTGAACTTCTGACTCAAGATTGAAAGAATAGGATAATTTGTCAGAAGTTCTTACCTCTTATGGTGGGGCTTTGAGATGAATAGGATATTGGGCTGATGGTTGTAATGGTATTTGATGCTGTTTTGGAGGAGCTTCCATCTTCTTTGCAGGAGCTACAATATTTTTAGCAGGAGGAGCAGGTTGCTTTATAGGGGCAGGACTCTTCTTCATAGGAGCAACAATTATGGATCTCAAATTATTACCTTCTTGATCATCTGCCTAAAATAAGGATTCTTTGATGATCTACTCATTCATGAGGGCTTCCTCATAGTTTGCTTGTGTCAGGAAAGAGAGATCAACTTCATCTTCCATACAATTGATATTGTCTTCTGCCTCCCCTTCTTCCTAAGCAAACTCTTGTTCTTCTTCTAACATAACATTTTGGAAAGGAGCTCTGATTCTTTGATCCTCAGCTTGATTCCTATCCCTTTGAAGAATCTAAGCTGGTGAGTTATTTCTTCTATAAGGGACAAAATTAGGGTTTCTGGGAGCGAAATCATTTGGCCCTTTACCTCTCACAGGTATTTGCCCTCGGTCTTTAAGTCTAGACATTTCAGCTGTCAAACTATCCAACATTTTGGCCATTTTCTCCATTTTATTCTCTGATGAAGAAGCCCCTAGAGGATCTGAGGGTTGCTTCTTCCTGCCCATTTTTCCCTTAACCTTCTGAGATGCAATGATATTGGACTCAACTTCATGAGCAACATCTTGCATGAGTGACAAAGAAGCATATATTCTTTCTATGAGAAGAATATAGAACTCAAAATCAAAGGCATTGGCATAAGTGATTTTGGCTGAAGTGTTAGTTGGCTTGATCTCAGCAGGGATCTTCCTGAACATTTTGTTAAATCTTTTTGTGAAGTTGGAAACAAACTCACCATTCTCTCTCCTCAAATTGCTAAATTCAGTGATATAGTAAAGGTGGTCTCTTCTTTCTCCCCAATGCTTCAAAAATATGTCATCTAGGGATTCAATGCCAGCTATTGATTCACCAAGTAACTCTTTGAACCATTTCCTAGCTTGACCGTCTAGACTTTGCACAAAAACCCTAGTCCATACATCCTCTTGTTCAATGTTTATATTCTCACCATAACTATAGAATGCCTCTAAATGCTCCTCAATTGTGAAATCTCCCTTCCCAGTAAACTTAGGCATGTATTTTAGATCATCTCCAGTAGGCATAGCAAAGTGGGGGTTGGGAAAATTTAGAGGGGCATATCTGGAAACAAGGATCCTTTCCATGGTCAAAGGGGCAGCCATATTAAATGTGGGTATGGAAAGGGAAGAAGGAGATGTTTCTGGCATGGTTAGTAGCTGAGAAAGTATTTGTGGTAGATCTATCTCAGTGGAGTCGTCAGGGATTGGATCTACACAAGTAGTGGTGCTTGAAGATTCCTCAACCCTAAAAAATTTAGATTCACTTATAAATTCTTGAGAATTAGATGCTTCAGCAGCAAAAGATTTAAAGGGAGTTCTATTTGATGTAACATGATAAATACCTCTGGGAATACCTGATGTAGCTCCCCTTGTAGCTCTGGAAGTCTATCTTTGTAAATCCCTTCCTCTCCTTATAATCTTCTCAAGATCTGAAACAGGTGTCACTGGTGGCCTTTGAGGCTTTTCTCTGGTACTTGGTCTTCTTCAAGCCACCTTGTTCCAATGGAGTTTCCATATACATGGTTACAACCCAAATAGTGTCTCAACTTTGGAAATCATCGAAGTATGGCCTATGTCGTCCCCCAGGGAAGCTGAGCTTCAATCTCTTCTCCCCAGCAACAGCGCCAATTCTTTAGCTCTCCAAGAAACTCCTCTAGGTTGCAGCTCGAGGATGCCTGGTAACTTCAATATTTTTAATGGTTTTCTCAATAGATCAAGTCAGATGATCAATAACACCTCACTCACTCAAGACATGCATAATACTCAACCAAATAGATAAGGCTTCTAACTATCAATGTTCAAAGAGTTTATATCAAAGGTGAATAAATGGAGAACTCACTATCCTGGAAGATTCCTATATAAGGCACTCATATATGAATGGCTAATCATAACAAGGAAAGATACTTGCAATTCAACTCATCAACACAAAGATAGGATGATAGCTATCTCGTATTAGACAAAAAGGATAAACCTAAACCAAGCATCCAAGCACAAGTATAGAACAGAAAAGAGATGGAACCTGAACATATAATGGCAAAAGAGCTTATATTAAATGATGAAGCACATGAGAAGCTTGAATATAATAAATGTCTAACAATATCCAAAGTTGAACCCTTGCTTCAACATTAGTCACATGATTTATAGTCTTTACAAAAATTATTTCAGACCCTGTAAAGTTGGATCGAATTTACTAAAAATAGATAAACATAACTGTTTTCCAAAAATTAGGTCAAAAACCCTAACTTAAGTGCTAATCTACCTAACTCCAACACATTCTCACTCCTTAAACTCTTTAATAATTGTTGTGATCACTGAAGTAGAACTAGGACCTGCTATCTGATAGACAAGTCACAATTTGTCAAAGTAGGTAGGGTTTGTGACCCACCTCACCTCGTTGGCACATTCAAAACTAGAACGGACCCAAGCTATTGGTGCCTTTAATTAATTTTCAACTCCATAACTCATCCATGAGGTGTTTGGATCAACCAAAGTTGGTTCTGTGTGGAAGCATGCCTTTATGCACTGTTCTGCACTTTCGGTGGCTAAGAAAGCAAAATTCTGGGTCTGTAGGCTACTGAAAGCTCTGTTTTCAGTGGCTAATGAACAGCTGGGACATTCTCCTAAGCCACCGAAAGCTCTGTTTCTTCAAAATTTAATAAAAAATTTAATCACCCTTTTACAGCTTTAATTCTGACCTTCTAGTATTTCTGCAACCTACATAGGGTTTGGAATATCAGCAGCATCACAGGCTTCCTCCGGATCCTAAAGGATTATTGTGGCCTCTGTTAGGGTTTCTAAGGTAAGGTGAGCTTAAGATTTAGGGTTTGAAATATTTTCCTACAATCTTGACAGTCTGATCATCCTATAGAGCCTGGCGTTGTCCTTCATTAATCTTAGATTTCTTTTTTGCAGCAGGATATACATCCCTCTCATTTCTAGAAGAGAATCATACAATTCAATATTTCTTTTGGTTAATCTTGCATTAGTTCTTTTGATTTTTCTCTCTAATACCTCTAGTTCATATACTTTCCCTAATAGCTAGTTGATTCTCTGGGACCTAGGTTTGCTAGAGGAAGCCTCTACCACTGGTTCACCTTAACCCTCCCTTAGTGTAGGTGAGGGAAACTCCTCATGCTCTGTTGCAACCTGCTCTGTTAGGTCAATTTGTTGCTCCTCTTCATCTTCAGAGTCTGAGTAAGGTAGGTTGAGTATATTTCTATCTGGTGCTAAAACTTCCTCTTCCTTTCCACTAAAATCCAGATTTCTCTTGGCTTTGTTGGTCTTAGGAGTTGGAGAGGCCTGGTCCACTGCCACTAGAGAGATGGCCCTCCTCTTCCTCTTACCACTCTTTGGAGGGGTGGACTTCTTTGAAGGAGACTTCCCTTTGTCTTCTGGCTACAATCTTGTCTCAAACTCATTCCAAAATAGGAAGTATTTCCATGTTGTGTTTCTTCTTTGCAGCAGTTCTAGGACAATAATCTTTATCAGGCCATGATGGGATAGCCTGCATGCAAATTTGGTGGGCTGGGCTCTAACCTGATGGGCCATCTTGGTCAGGATCTTGTGTATGTAGAAAGGTAGGTTCAATGGGCTCCTTCCATTGAACTGGTCCATTAACTTAAAGTGGTATATCATCACCCTATTATACCTGCCCTCACAAGTTTTATAGACCAGGATTGCTTTCAACAACTGTTTCCACTTCTCCTCAAGCCAAGTTGAAGGGATGCTTTTCTTCCATACAACATTCTTGTGCTCAGGCTTCAAGTAAGACCTAAATTCCATATACTTCATGATGGTGGTTTTGAACCATTTATCCCCAGTCCTTGGAAGCTCTGTTACTTCTGCTATTAGAGCCTCATCAACCTGTAACACTTCTTTGCTTGTCAATGCCTTTAACCCATTGAAGGAGAGAGCAAAGGCTTCTACCACTTGCTGGTGAGATCCTTGAATTTTCTCACAGAACCTGTAGCATCCTGAGTCTTTGAAGAGTTGGCATACCTCTGGGTGTGACTCGAGATAGCCAATGTCACCCAATTCCTGTCTAAGGGTAGGTCCTCCTCCTTTCTTCATTTCTAGACTTCTCTTCTTGTACCTGCAAAATCAAAATTCAAACCCTTGGGAAGGAGATTACCGTGTTGGATTCAGGGAGGGCTTGGATCAGTGAGGATGCATGCGCGAAAATGTGGAATGGACTAAGGAGACGGTGCTGATTTTGAGGGGCTGATCATTGATTGGTACTTGAGCAGGGTGACAGTAAATTCTGATGAGACCTGTGAGATGGCCAGTGCAGTAATCATTTTAACTGGAACTCAATGCTTTGTGGTGGTTCAATTGCAGTCACGGGATAGGTGTAGGGTAGCGAGGGGTTGGGTCTTTTATCAGTCACTTCGGTTTAATAACAACCTCTTCCTTACCAACTCATGATTTTTTGTAGTCACGGCCTTTTCGGCGGTTAAGTGCTTGATAGTGGCACTCCTCATGCTGACGGTGGTTAATTTTGACGGATGTGCTAACCGTTTTCCTCTTTTGGAGCTTTCGGTGGTTAAGGTAATCTTGGATCCAATTTTTAAGCTACCGAAAGCTGGGTTTTTCGGTTCCTAATGAACGTTGATATGTTCGCCTAATCCACTGGAAGCTTCTCTTCAAAAATTTCATTAAAAAACGGAGTCAATGAGCTTTCGGTGGTTAATGTAGTCCTGAGTCCAATTTTCAAGCTGTTAAAAGTTGTCCTTTTCGATGGCTAATGAACCATTGAGATGTTCTCCTAAGCCACCGAAAGATAAAATTTGAATTTTATGAAGAAACAGAGTACAAGGCGTTCCAAATTTATTAAACACACAAAAATATTTCATAATGTGCACTGAAATCTTGATCATTATGCAAAAATAAATTTTCTAAGTTTGACCTATTGAAGACTAACTTATTTAGGAGATAACATCTGGATCCATTTAGGGATGGGAACCTTCCTGTGAGGTCCCAAGAACCCCGGACCAAATGCCTTTCCTAAAAAATAAGAATTAAACCTATCTTCTACAGTTCCATTGGGCATGGAGTTTATTTTGCAAAAAACAAAAACAACAAAAAATAATATTTTACAATAATAAGGCTTTAAAGCCTTATATGAAATAGAGTTTTAGAAATCGCCCATTGACTAGGACATCAAACACCTCCTCACCTTCCAGATTTTGCAGCTTGAAAGTGTTGTTATGTTGCACCTGATCTATCACAAAAGGACCTATCCACAGAGAATCAAATTTACCATGCTTTCCCATGTCCTGCCTGACAGCATCCCATTTCAGAACCCAATCTCCAACCTGAAAAATTGTCCACCTTTGCCTTCTTGTCAAAAATACTTTTAATCTTCCTTTGGTGAGCTTCTGACTTCTCCACAACCTGTTCCCTGACTTGCAGCAAATCAACCAAATCAAGCATCCTCCTTACCATGTCATTTGGTTCATCCTATTCCTCCTGAAAGAATTTTGCAACTGGTAGAATTAGTTGAATGGGAAAAATGGCCCCAGTACCATAAACCAACTTAAAAGGAGAAGTCCCTATGGATTTTTTGTTGGTCACCCTGTCAACCCATAGAGAAAACTTTAGCTTAGAATCCCAGCTCTTCTGATTATTCTCCAATAGTTTTTTGATGATTCTAACTAGGATTTTATTGGATGACTCAGTAAGGCCATTGCCTTAAGGGTAATAGGAAGTGGAATGCACCAATTGAATGCCCATTAACTCACACATGTTAACCAATGCCCTGACTTTAAAATCTGGTGCATTATCAGTCACTAGTCTTACTGGGCAGCCAAACCTGATAAAGATGTTCTCATATAAAAACTTCATGATGACTTGGTGAGTGGCATTCCTTGTTGGGACTGCCTCTATCCACTTGGTGAAATAATATGTGGCTACTAGGATCCACTTGTGCTGACCACTTGATGAAGGATTAATCTCACCTATGAAATCAAGACCCCACCATTGGAAAGGACCATTCACTACAATAGGTCTAAGGGGCAAAGATCTGAGCTGCTGCTTTCCTATGAATCTTTGGCATTTGTCACAAGCTCTTACAAAGGTACACACATCAGAGAAAAGAACAGGCCAATACTACCCAGCCATCAGAATCTTGTGCGTTGTAGTCTTCCAGTAATGATGCCCCCCACATGTGCTTGAATGGAACTAATGTATGACTTGAACTGACTCTTCTTTATCTAAGAATCTCAACAAAACACTAGAAGGATCTTTCCAATACAGCAGCTTACCAATTATACAAAATTTAATAGACTTAAGCTTAAGAGCCCGTGCTTGAGTAAGGATCAGCCTAGGGGGAAATTCTAAACTTTGCAAGAAATGAATAATACATGAGTATGACTCACATGTAGACAATTTCTCAGCCTCCTGTTGGTTGTCATGTTGCTCCTGGACTGCCTCTACTGCTACCTCTATTGCTACCTCTCTCTGCAGGTTTGCTGAACTTATACCAATGAAATTCATTCTCAATAGATCACAATTTTCTTCAGCCATGAGCTTAGCTAGACCTTGGCCTTTCACTATCTTGGTGGG
Source organism: Pseudotsuga menziesii (assembly GCA_001517045.1). NCBI lineage: Eukaryota > Viridiplantae > Streptophyta > Pinopsida > Pinales > Pinaceae > Pseudotsuga > Pseudotsuga menziesii. The sequence continues at coordinate 149,249 of LPNX010644471.1, read as the reverse complement.
CTTTACTTCTATGTCAAACTCAATAATCTTGGAAATCCATTTGGCTCTCTTTCCATCAATGTCAAGCTGGGTCAAGACATCCTTCACAACAGCTGAAGGGACATAGGCAAGGACCTTTGCATGTAGAAAGTAAATCCTAAAGGATTTTGGTGACTTAATGAGAGCATAGGCATGTTTCTCAATAGGATCATACTTCAATTCAACATCCCTCAATGTCTTGTTGAAGAAGGCAATGGGGTGATCAAGGCCTTCATCATCTTTTTGTAACAGAATAGCTGCCACTGTGTCATAGGAAGCAAAGGAGAAAATGTAGAAACCCTTGGTGTAGTTTGGACTAATCAGAGTGGGAGATTCCATGATAGCCTTCTTGATGGCTTCAAAAGAGTTTCTTTCTTTCTCTGTCCACTTGATTTTAGCTTCCTTCCTCAACATAGAGGTTATGTGTTTTACCAACTCAGAAAAAATTGGGATAAACCTCCTGACAAAATTTATCTTACCTAGAAATGACTGAATATCCTTTTTTGACCTAGGTATGGACAACTTCTGGATTGCTTCAACTCGAACAAGATCAATCTTCACACCATTTGCCGAAACTATGTGACCTAGTAGTTTTCCCTCCCTAAGTGCAAATTGAGAATTCTTTGAGTTCAGAGATATCCCAAACTGTCTACATTTCAAAAACACCCTCCTCAAGTGCTGCAAATGTTCTTGATGGTTGTTGGAGTAAACAATGAGGTCATCAAGGTATATGAGAACAAAATTGTCTTTCAATCCCACAAAAGCTATGTCCATGGCTCTCTGAAAGGTGGCCCCAGCATTCATTATCCCAAATGGCATCTTGCCATACATGAAAGTACCCCAAGGAGTGGTAAATGCAGTTTTCTCTTGATCATCAGGGTGTACAGAAACTTGATTGTATCTAGAGAAACCATCTAGGAATGACATGACACTAGCTCCTGAGAATATTTGCAACAGATGCTCCATCTTGGGAAAGGGGTAGTTGTCTTTCTTAGAGCATTTTTTTAGGTTTCTGTAATCAATGCATAATCGGATCTCCCCATTTTTATTCCTCGCTATCACCAAGTTTGCAATCCATTTGGAATATCTCAGTGGGATTATGATTTTTGCATTAAGTAACTTTTGGATTTCTTTCTCAATCACTGGCAAAAGGAGGGGACTGATAGGTATTAGCTTTGGTTTGAAATGGATGGTGTTCTTTTCCAGGGGAATCCTACGTTGGATGATAGTTGTGTCATATGTTTTCATATCACTATATTCCCAAGCAAATACATCGGCAAACTCTTTCATAAGACTACAAAGTTATGACTTCTGATCAGTAGTTAACTCAGAGGACAAATTTACCAATTTTGGATGACTTTGCCTACCTAATTTGTGCTCATGGATAGCAGGGTCTTTCCCCCTTTTCACAGGTTTAAAGGGGACATCATTATGATCAAAAAGCTCTTCTAGGGGCACTAGACCCTGAGGTATATAATTGCTAGGAAACTAAACAATATTCTATTTTCCTATTTTATCTCCTAATTTGGGCCTCTGGGATTCTTCCATATTTAGGTTTTCTTGATCAATATGCATATCAGAAAACTCATCTACGACCTGGAGAAATTTACTGAGTTCATCATCATTTTCAAAACTTTCCAAAATTTCACATTATTAGGGAGGGATGGCCTATACTTGACTTGGATCTCATAGATCAGCTTAGGAGGCAAAGGGGGGATGAACATACTTGCAGAGACAGCAAGGGAATCAGCTAGATGGTTCATAGCTCTAGGTATATATGACAGCTCAAAAAACATGAAAGAGTCCCTAAGTTTCCATACCTCATCTATGTATGCCTTCAGCCTGACATTCTTTGCTTGAAAAGTGTAATTGCGGCCTTTGCTAGGGTTTCCAGTGTAAGGTGAGCTTGAGATTTAGGGTTTGAATTCTTCATTTGCAACCTCGACAGTCTAATCATCTTGTAGAGCCTGGCGTTGTCCTTCATTAATCTCGTATTTATTTTTTGCAACAGGATATACATCCCTCTCATTTCTAGAAGAGAATCATGTAATTGAGTATTTCTTTTGGTTAATCTTGCATTAGTTCTTTTGATTTCTCTCTCTAAGACCTCTAGTTCATATACTTGTCCTAGTAGATGGTTGATTCTTTGGGACCTAGGTTTGCTAGAGGAAGCCTCTGCCACTAGTTCACCTTGACCCACCCTTGGTGTAGGTGAGGGAAACTCCTCATGCTCTGCTGCAACCTGCTTTGTTATGTCAACTTCATGCTCCTCTTCATCTTCAGAGTCTGAGTAAGGTAGGTTTAGTATATTTCTATCTGGTGCTTAAAATTCCTTTGCCTTTCCACTGAAATCCATATTTCTCTTGGCTTTGTTGGTCTTAGGAGTTGGAGGGGCTTGATCCACTGCCACTGGAGAGATGGCCCTCCTCTTCCTCTTACCACTCCTAGGAGTGGTGGAATTCTTTGAAGGAGACTTCCCTTTGTCTTCTGGATGCAATCCTGTGTCAAACTCATTGCAAAATAGGAAGTATGTCCATGCTATGTCTCTTCTTTGCAGCAGTTCCAGGACAATGAGCTTTATCAGGCCATGATGGGATAGCTTGCCTGCAATTTTGGTGGGTTGGGCTTTAACCTGATGGGCCATCTTGGTTAGGCTCTTGTGTAGGTAGAAAGGCAAGTTTAGTGGGCTCCATCCAGTGAAATGGTTCATTAACTTAAAGTGGTATATCATTACCCTGTTATACCTTCCCTCAAAAGTTATATAGACTAGGATTGCTTTCAACAACTGCTGTCACTTCTCCTCAATCCAGGTTGAAGGGATGCTTTTCTTCCATACAACATTCTTTTGCTCAGGATTCAAGTAAGACCTAAATTCCACATCCTTCATGATGGTGGTTTTGAACCATTTCTCCCCAGTCCTTTGGAGCTTTGTTACTTCTACTCTTAGAGCCTCATCAACTTGGAACTCTTCTCTTCCTATCAATGCCTTCAATACATCAAAGGAGAGAGCAAAGGCTTTTGCCACTTGCTGGTGGGATCCCTGAATTTTCTCGCAGAACCTGTAGCATCCTAAGTCTTTGAAGAGTTGGCATACCTCTGGGTGTGACTTGAGATAGCCAATGTCACTCAATTCCTGTCTAAGGGCAGGTCCTCCTCCTTTCTTCATTCCTGGACTACTCTTCTTGTACCTCCAAAATCAAAATTCAAACCCTGGGGAAGGAGATTATCATGTTGGATTCAGGGAGGGCTTGGATCAGGGAGGATGCATGCAAGAAAATGTGGAATGGACTGAGGAGAGGGTGTTTATTTTGAAGGGATAATCAGCGATTGGTACTTGAGCAGGGTGAGATTAAATTCTGATGAGACCCATGATATGGCCAGTGTAGTAATCATTTTAATTGGAACTCAATGCTTTGTGGTGCTTTAATTGCAGTCATGGGATAGGTGGAGGGTAGCGAGGGTTTTGGTCTTTTATCAGTCACTTCGGTTTAATAAAGACCTCTTCTTTACCAACTCGTGATTTTCCAGTCCCAGTCTTTTCGGCGGTTAAGTGCTTGATAGTGGTGCGCCTCATGCTGATGGTGGTTAATTTTGACGGATGTGCTAACCGTTTTCCTCTTTTGGAGCTTTCGGTGGTTAAGGTAATCTTGGATCCATTTTTTAAGCTTCCAAAAGGTGGTGTTTTCAGTGGCTAATGAACGTTGAGATGTTTTCCTAGGCCACCGGAAGCTGCTCTTCAAAAATTTCATTAAAAAACGGAGTCAATGAGCTTTCGGTTGTTAATGTAGTCTTGAGTCCAATTTTCAAGCTACCGAAAGCTGGGCTTTTCAGTGGCTAATGAACCGTTGAGATGTTCGCCTAAGCCACCGAAAACTAAACTTTGAATTTTATGAAGAAATAGGGTACAAGGCGTTCCAACTTTATTAAACACAGAAAAATATTTCATAATGTGCACTGAAATCTTGATCACTATGCAAAAATAAATTTTTTGAGTTTGACCTATTGAATACTAATTTATTTAGGAGATAACATAGCTACTCAAATATTTGAGGCATGTCCAATATTGGTCCTTCATTTGGTGCAACAATAAAATTCGACAGTTGATTCCCGTCGACGAAATCATGTCGAGCGTCCATGAATACTTCTTTTTCCTTTTGAACATCAAAGGGTATCTTATTTTGTTGTACCAGGATTACTCTCGGTTGTCCATATGGTGCTTCTTGATCTGCTCTAGTCGCAACACCTCCTCTTGTCACGATAGGAATATTAGTTTCTCTTTTATCAATGTAAATATTTTGTATATTTGGATTAGCATTCTGAGGTGGGTTTTGGTTTCCCATATTTCTATCCTGCCACCTCATAATAAACTATGGACATTCTTCAACAGTGTGATCCAATGCTTTACAGTATGAGCATGTCGATGTAGGATTAGTGCAATCCCTGGTGAAATGTCCAAGTTGTCCACAATCATAACAAATGACTTGGCCTCTTCTACAACCAAATCCTCCTCCTTTTCCTCAACTTCTAAAAATTCTGCCTCATCTAGTTGAGGGTATTGTGCCTATGGGTACTATTATTGAGGATATTGAGCCTGCAAGTATTGAGCTTGAGAAAATTGTGCCTGAGCTCACTCAACTTGTATTTGTTTGTCATTATTCATTAGGTAGGTGTCGACTGGATTCTCCTGCAGTAACTGATATGCTCTGCAATATTTCTCATTGTGTCCTACTGATCGACACAATTTGCAATATAGACTAGCTGGTGCGCTTACTATTTTCTATAAATATAGACATTCTTTGGACCAATGTCCTCTGGTTTGACAAATTCTACACCAAGGCATCCCTTGTGTATTTATCAGATTCAGTGCACCGAATGCAAGATAGTTCAAGAAGGTTGGACATGAATCTTTATGGTGGCCTTTTGTTCTTGGTACACCAGAGTTCCTCTTTTATTTGTTTCCATTTCTTGATATCCTATAGATGCAATATGAGATTAGAAAGTTGCGACTGTATCTACATCATTCCTGCAGTAATTTCTTCGATCGGTAAGGTCTCCAACTTCATGGCGAGCTAAAGATCCTCGCTCTATGATACAATGTTTTGTTGCATTATAGGAATACACATATGTGGTAACATTGCCACAATAAACCATTCTTTGTGCTGGACATCTGACATCTTAAAACTTACTTTAGCCATCAAAGTTTTGAATCTTTGGTAGAAGTCCCAAACAAACTCTATAGGCAACTGTTTAATTTCTTTTATTTTCATAATGCACTATGAATTAGATTTAGGCTTCTTAAACTCATCTATCAATCTCACACGGATTTGAGCTAATGTCTTCTGAGGGATTCATCCTAGAACCACACAGAATTTCATGTACCAGTCAAGCGCATGACCTCTAAAGGTTGTGATCATCTGGGATTTCTTTGTGGCATCATCTTGGACCTATCACATGATCCATACAATTTTGCACAGAAACCAATGTTGTCCAAGGTCTTCTAACCCATTTCCATTAAATATCAATCGCTTTATATCATTTCTAGTCATTTTGTTTACTCTCAGTATTGTTGGATTACTAATGGGAGTTCCTTGACTGCTATTTCCACTATTACTGTTATTATGATTGACAAAACCATTAGGTGACGTGTTTCTAGATATTACCTCTAGTCCAGGATATGTATGCAGGGTCACGGGTATGCAGTAATCTTGATCTGGATTTGGTACCTCTTCTTCTTCATCGCAAGTCTCTCCGTCGAGATATGGTGCCAATTTGTATTCCTCTTTTTACGTTACACTACAACTTCCTCTATTCATCACAGTCCTTCTTCTCTTTCCCAACCGAAATGTTCTTCCACTTCTTAGGTGACTACCTTCTTGCTCAGTCTTGCTATCAACAAAAAACGTTAAAGTTTAATCTCGTCCATTCTTCTCACAATATTTCTTGTGACATTACCCCATTTCTATGCACATAAATATTTACTCATCAGAATCCATTCTCAGGATCCATTTTTCACATACCAACATCTTAATCCATAGCTTTAAATATTTCATATATCGACCTCGAGGTTCTTGGAAAAATTCTCTTTTCATTTCAGTGTATGACTTTATCGTGTCGACTGCAATTTCTATGATATATCAACCCAGAATTTGATAGCCCTCGATATAGGATTACTAGTTCTCTTCAACCATTGGATCAAACGAGGACTCCACTCTGTAGGTTCTTTTCCCTGAATTTTTTTTTTGGGTCGCTAGCTTTGACAACCACTCATGCAATACAATGGGAAATTCACTAAAGAAAATTCCATGAATGCATGTGTCAAGGTATTGTTCCAACCATTCTGTTGAGCTCAGATGTGATCCTTTACTTTCTTCTCATGCCAACTCTAGTGCTTTGTAATCAACCCAATCTTGAATTTTAGGCTTCATCGGGTGCCAAAACATATCCCTGTCAAGATTATTCAAGGTCCCGACAACGGAACCATTTGTTGGCATGCTTTATGTCAACCCAGGTTCATATCATTTGTTCATCTACAAAACCCAAGATATCGACCCAACAAAGGAGAGATTCGTCGGCAACAACTGCGACGCAGATGAAGTCTCACCCGAGATATCTTATTGGGAACTACTAGAACTAGGTTTCTGCAGTTGGTGAGGGGAATTCCTTACCATGCCCTTATCTGGTCACTCAATTGAAACCCAAAAATAGACTTATGTCCCAGACATTCATTCACAAAGATATCCTATTGATCCATCAACATATATAACAGAATATAAAATTAAGCATTCACACATAATTAACTCGTTTAGATGTGTGACACACACACACATAAGTTCATTCACAACCGGGTTTGTGCGACACATTCATATCGACTCATTCACCATAGATATGCATTCGACGCAAACATAGACATTAAAGACACACACATGCAAGATATAACAAGGAAACCCATCCGAGAAAAACCACAAAGGTGCTCTTCATATGGCATGAGATATGGGTTAGCACCTTTGGTCTACGCACTCAACTTGCATACTCTTATTTTGATATTCTTTACAATTCATGTATTCTTCTCTCATTTGATACTCTCTTATTTTGGTCTCTCTTTATTTCTTACTCTCTGAATGGCCTGTCAATCCCCACACAACTTGGATCGATGCTTTTATGCTTTACAACTATTACTTTCTTCCCTTGGTCGTCATCCCATCGTTGGTCATCTACACACAACTTGGATCGACGCTTTTATAATATTTTTACACTTCTTGATTTAACCGTTGACTAACTCTAAACTATCAGTCGACAGATTGTCTTTCTAATTTAACCCATCCTATTACATCTAAAAGTAGGCACTATCATCCCACATTACAATCACGTTCTACTTCTAAAAGCAAGTTTTTCGTCTAACTAACTCTTTACCAAAATTAAGCCGAACTTTGCTTTCTGACTTGATTTATTCCTCTTCTGCTGCAGCTCCTTTCGTCATGGATTTTACTCGAATTGCGACTGGAATCTTCATCTTTCCAATCATTATTATGTATAACTTTTCCTAGGGCCAACATATTCCAATAGAAAGCAATGTTCACTTGCCTCTTATCATGGGGCGACCTTTCACTTGAGATGTGCTCCAAATACATAAGACTCGACAAAACAATCCAAGCCTTCTAACTCTTTAAATAGGATTCCAATATCCAAAACCCTTCCTACTTGTGTTATTATAATTAATGAGTACCAATTGTATATTGGACCATAATTAATAGAAAGATCCTTTTACATTAATTAATTATCCAATACTATCTAAGTGGCTTTATTAAAAGGAGATGGCCACATATATTAGCTGACTAAATCCTATGTTTCCTAAAGTATGGAGGTTAAGGTAGGGCCCTAACAATGTGCTCATCGATACCTTCCCTCATGCATCAATGCTTTGACAATTTTATTACCTTTGTTTTCTCTTTGTCTTCCATTGCTTTGTTGCATGCTTCTCTCCTTCTTTGCAACTTGTTACTATTCCAATCTTATAGATAACAACATTTGCAACATAGAAAATTTTAACAATCTATAACTTTCTTAAAGTGTAGAAACCTTGTTGAATCTTACTAATTCTAAAATTTCCAACCATATAATATTTGATGACATTTTTGTAAAAATATTCAGATTTCTAAGGATTTCATTTAGTTTATGGACAATTTTTGTGATGTTTAGAGTAATTTTTTTGTATCCTTTTGAATTTGGGCAAAATCATTTTAGGAAAAAATGGAAATTGGTGAGTATTTTTTTGGAAAAAAAATAGAATTAGCCTCTAAAATTTTCCTTGATCTGCAAGGGGAAGAAGATGTAGAATATGGATTTCACACTTTAGTACTGATAAACACTTATTCACTAGTGCCTTAGTGAGGTCTACTTTTGTGTCATGTCCATGAGTGACCAACTCTATCATGACTTGATTTCTTCTCATCCTTCATCGTGAAGGATCTTTTGTATTAGACACTCCCCTTTAATTTCCTTAGTCTATATTGACAATCTTTTATATATTTTTGGTTCTCAAGTAGGGTTCCCCCTCTCTACCTCACCTATTGTATTTCATTTTTTATCATTAGTTTGACTCTATTAGACCCCTTGGGGTACAACCCTACTATTTTGGCTCTGAGCCCCTTATATGACCCACAATTTGTTAAGATGCATTGTTTTATGTCCTCAATGGGCCAAATACATTTTTGGGTTGCTTAATTGGGGACCCATAGGGTCAAAATCCTTTACCTCTCATGGTTTCTTGTTGTTAAGTGATTATGACTTTTTGGAACTGTACTAACATTGGTAGTCATGACTTGTGAAACATATCACCAATTTGGAGCAAAATAAACATGGTATGAACCAAGAAATCTATAGTACTTGATAAAAAATTGATGTATGACTCCTTCATTATTACGAAACTATTTTCCCAATGACTAGTCTAACATTAACTTACACCTTGAGGTCATTTTCTTACCTATTTATATTGCTCATTTCCTCTCTTTAAAGTAGATTGAGATTGATTTTTTATTACTCTTCAAATATTCTTTCCTCCTCTCATTACTTTTCCAGAACACTACTAGATTGATGTTAAATGTTGATATAGCTTCTTAAAACCTCTTCTTTTGGGTTGCTTGTTCTTTTCATCTCCATCACATGTACATGTATGTCTTGCATTTGGTTTGTTTTCTCCTTCCATACTTGTTATTTTATCAACACCTTAAATTATTCAACCCTAATATCTCATTCATTTCTCTCCTTTTCCCTTGTGGTAGTGTAGTGCCTCACCCTAATTGTCACACTCCAACGAGTGCATCAAGAACAAGGTTGCTACATTGATTGTTGGATAAATCAATACAACTTAGGGCCAATGCGTCGAGACTTGTTGTATTAGGAACAATGTTGTTAAACAGATTGTTGGAGAAATCACTATAACTCAGGGACACCTATTGGGAATCAATTTAACCAACTTTAATAGATTCAAAAATGTCGAGAATGGTTCCATTGAGAGGATTTCTTGCAACATTATTAATAATGTATGGTTTGTAGGATTTGGGGTTCCTCCTAAATATTTTCATAAAAATAAAAATCGTTCAACCATTTTTGACATCATAATTTATTTTCTATAAGTGACTTGTACACTAATCTTGAATCTCTCAATCCCAACCATTCACATCCTTATCATTGTTGGGGAATTAGTTGTCGTGAATAGCCAATTGTGATAAATTCTTTGCATTTTCAATCTTAAAACTAGTTTTGTTGACACTAAGATTGTTGTTATAGATCATTAAATGTAACAAGATCATATTTTTTTTTTGTTTTCACTTCAAAAAAAATACCTTATCTTACTATTCATATTTGAGTCAAAGAGAAAAAAAACCATTACATAAGTAGCAACTAAAACATCTCCAAGGTAGAGATGAATATAGTACTCCGGGAATATAATCCGCTACTACAAAATACAACCTAGCCATTACAATATATGCATCTATAAAGTCGATTCAAAGTAGAGAGCCAGATGTATACAATACATGGAGAGTACTGAATTTTGCAAAAAGAGAGTGTGGCTTTCCAATGATGGGAACCAATACAAAACATAGTAAAAAAACTAGTAGATAGAAACCATCCCTTCATAGACAAGTTCACCCTATATGAATTCCTCATAGTGAAAGAAACCTTCATCATACAGTAAATCTCTCTTTGAAAGAGAATCTGCTACATCATTAAACTCCATGTGGATATGATGAACCTGAAGCTTCCAAAAATGTTAGCACAAATCTGTTGTTCTGGATAACCAGTGAGTCGAAGAAAGAGCACCAAGATTTGATTATCCCTTCTGCCAATTTATAATCATCGATGATGTAACGTCCCCATCCCTCAGACCGGCGAAGAGGATGCGACCGACACCAAGCATACGGGCAGACAGCCCCATGAACATGAACAAACAGCTATGCTGAAATGATGAGCTTACATAATGCATACTAAAATGCATTAAACATACATAACCAAATGCATAATACATCATACAAAGATGCACAGTTACTCAACAGTCAGCGGAAGCAACACACACATTCCATCCTTTAACATATTCATCATTTCTCATGAAATAGCAGATACAATTGCAGAGATGAAACAATCAGAAGCACTTATCTCTTTNAACGTTCCACCCAACCATAGGCCAGCGTGCTCATCAATCTCTCAGCAACACTGCCACCCCCGAGCTGGGCATGATTCCTCAAGGACTAAGGGAACAAGCAGGCTTACAAAATCAGCAAACCAACACAGCTGGGTTTATCAGGCCATCAACAAACCAGTTAAGCCAGCACAGTCCGAAGACCAACCACTGCATACGCGTAGCAAAAAAATCCACTCACAGCACCGTGAATAAGGCAAGGACAACCGAGGATAATCCCAACAAATGATGAGCACAGCTCAAGCCCATAAGGAAACACAGAGTTGTTCTTGGCCCTAACGTGGCCAAAACAACTCAGCAACAACACCCAAACCAGGGTACTTCAACAACCCAACTTCACAATAAAAATGGTGGAAACTATGCACAGTCCCAAAACAGGGACATTGTTGATGACGGACAACGGCTCACTAAGAATCCATAGCGGCCCAAAACACAGTTGGACACCATAGCCAACAAAACGTGGGAAGAAACACCCATGCACAGTCCGAAATGGAAACAAATATCGGACTCTCAACAGCATAGAACAGTTGTGGAAGAGAAAAAACAACCCAAATCGCGGGTTACACAAACAGCAAGCCCGAATCACGGGTTAAACCAACAGCAAGGAAGAAATCATGGATTAAAGCCACGGTCATTCACATACCAGCAGAAATCGGGCCCCTTGAGGCCGTTTCACCTACTCGCTGCATGCACAACCAAGAAGAGCCGCAACTGGTGCGTGAGGAAGACGAACTAACCTCCGCCTGTGCATCCCTTTGAGAGCATGAACAGCTCCCTTATGCGCACGGATGAATAGACTTCAGCTCTGCCTGAGGAAGAACCGACCATGGAGAGAACGAACAGACCACCCTTGTGAAGGTTGCAAAATGTGGGAGAGAAGAGTGAATGCAGTCATGGGTGAAGTGGGCGCATGAGCAAAGGGACTGACAGTCCTGCCACCCCACTCCCAAAAACAATAACTGCCCCAACCACCACCAGCCATTCTCAAAGAAGGTGGTTGGATAAAACAATAAAGAGGTTGAAGAGGTTGGATGAGACAAGGAAGATGGCAAAACAAAACAAGGTGGCAACACATGGGTTTTTCCCCCATAGACCAAGGTTTGAGATCCCCCACCCCTTATCCTTTGGAACCATGCCCTTTTCATTCAACGTTGCACTGCCGTAGCTGGTTGTGGTTTTAGTTTTATTTGATGTGTGTGTTTACATGATGCCGAATTATAATGTGCCAAATAGCATGATACACCATTGGCAACTATCCCTATTGCCAAAACATACACAACCAAATCGATGGTGGGGATTTTGCCTTTAGCTCCTCACCATGATTAATTACATTAAATACATCATGCAAACGGGGTCAAAACTAGGACGTTACATATGAGTCCCCAAATATTTGCAGGAATAACCTCATTTGTCCATGCAAAGAGGAGCAAACACTAGAAAGCAAGCAGCTCTGCTTTTGTGTTAGACGCTTGACCATATCCCAACAAAAGGTGAAAGTGGTGGTATTCATTTACTTTAAGCAAAGCCCCATATCCCCCAACACCCCTTTGAGACGCACCATCAAAGAACCCAATAGCACATCCCTTCGAAAACTGAGGGCCCACCATTATTCTATTTTTAGTTGAGGATTTTGCAACACATTACTCCTTGTACATCCTAACAATATTCAACGCACAATAACAAGAAACTAGAGATTTCCCTTAGAAAATAGCCATATTTATCATAGCCATATATGCCAATAGATGAATATCGAAGTAAAATTATACTCAATGACATCATGTTTCCAATCAAGAAGTATTTAATCAAAATGTCGTGTACCCTAGTTGCCCTTTATCTATGAAATAGAGCATTTTTCCATCCAGACCTGCTTACTAAACGTGCAGTAAATAAATAAGTGCTCAACTAATTCACAAGCTGGGCCACATAAGCAGCAAAGACCAGGTCCATTCCACCCTCTCTTTTGCAATTTTTCCCATGTGAGGATATTATTCTCCAAGCATATCCAAGAGAAACATTTTAGTTTCGTAGGAATCTGCCACTTCCAAATCAAACTAGCCCACCAAGTCAAGCATGGATTACTGTATGACTATGCAATAAACAAATAGGCCATTTTAGCAACCATGTCTCCTGATTTTTTCCAAATCCAAACCAAGGAATTAGCCTCTGAGCCTAATCCAATGTTGGCCTTATTGAGTTAGGAAATATAAGCATCTTGTTCTAGTCCCAGTGGTCCATCTAGACCCAGATCACCAACCTGCACCCAATATGTAGCAAAATGTGGGGAACCACCTAGATATATTATCTAATGAATGAATTAATATCCAAGCCAACAAGATGATTGAGTATACCAGAGTTGAGTGTAATGTGTCTACAACACCCTACTATGCGATCAATCCCCACTTTTTGTTCAAATTTATAGCGAGGAAGGTCTTCTACATTGCTTGGTGTCTAGGCATGTATAAAGGACCTAGGTGACTTTATTAGTCATTAAATTTAGACTTATAAAGTTAATGTGAGTTTTTATTAAAGTTGCGAGTGGAAAATCATTTTTTATTTCATAGAGCATAATTTGTCCCACCCATGGAAAGTGAAGAGTCACTTGGGGGGTGTGAAGAGACAAAGTCATTTGAGAAAGTGAAGAGACAAAGTAATTCTCACCTTTAATAAACATATTAGTAGGATATTTTAGACACAAACATTCCAAAGTGAGGAAGTGTGAGAGGCACAAATTCAAAGAAGAGAGAGGGAGAAGTGAGTTGAAGGAAAATAAGGGGAGCAACTGAAAGAGGTGCACTTTCCAAGAGTATTTGGTGGCATGCATCCAAAGGAAAATGAAAAACCATTAATGTTTGTCTGTACAGTAGTGAAGGAAGACACACATTCCCATAATGGATCAGCCTTTATTTCTATTTGTATAGTTTTTGTTAGAGGAGGCCATACTATTGAATAGTGAAAGAGAAGCACAGAAAACAAGGCTGCAGATTGGCACTGTTTTCAAGGTGATTTTCTATTTCAGCTGGGTTTGAATCTGACTATATAGTACAATCATCTACATTGAAAATCCAAGTGCATAGAAGTAGTAGGCATCTGTAGAGTGGGTTGTATAGGATGTACGGTTTCATGGGCACATACTTCTAGAGAATTTGCATTATTTTCAAGGTGTTGGGGCAGTTGGTACTTAAGATACATACTGTGAATTATGTTGATATTGACTGTTGTAACTGAGTATTTTTTACTTCACAAACAAATAAAAATCTCTCTTGTGGACTGGTTTTCCCCTTTGGTATATTTCGAGGGTCTTTGGACCAAAATTACTATGTCAAATTTGTTTAAATGATTGTTGTTGACTATGTACATTCCATTGCAGTTAATTTCCATATTTTCTTAGCACTAGTGTTTCTGTTTATAAAAAGTACAATAACATGTATTTGGGCCCTTACACGACTGTTGAAATTTTATTGAAGTAGTAACCAGTGAGCTGCTAAGTGTTTGTCAAAATCCCTTGCTAAGTTTTCTAGACGTTGACTGAATTTTGATGGGTGTCAACACTTTTACGCAGGAACCACTTCCCACCTTCCAAGCAAGGTTTTGTTTGATCCAGGAAAAAACCTTCATAATATTAGAATTTGAATGCCATTTAGATCTTCAAGCTGAGATTTATGATAATGTTGCAGCAATTGAATGGAGAATGAACATACAAACTAAGCAAAACAAACCACACAGGAATGTTGAAATATTGTAACTTCGAAGAATATTCTATATGTATTTCTTTGTGGTCTCCAATGGTACTACCAGGAGAACCACTTGTATTACTTTGTACCCTGATGCTCCTAATTGGAAGAACTAATAAGAGTCATGAGGCAATCCCCTCTAATTGTAAAGGTGGGTCATTAGCACCCCAGTGTGGTTACTTGAGCCTACATGTGTAACTCAAGCCTACATGATTAAATCGACCCTACATGTCAGATGAGTTAACTTAAGTGAATAGATGAATACAAATAGAGGTGTAGTGCTCCTCATTTGGAGCACACACTCTCACTTGTGTAGCGCATTAGTGGAGAAGAGAAGTAGCTGGAGAAGGAGGAGGATCAGGCTTTGATCTCCTTGCTAGTTTTATCTTTTATCTTTTTGGGGCATCTATATTGAGGAAGATTTTGCTGGGTTTTTCCCTTTAGGGTTTTCCTAGGATAAATATTTGTGTTCCTTTTGTATGGTTGTGCTTGTCTATCTTTCAGTGATCCTGTTTATATGCTTTTGTTATGAAAATGAAATGAAATACTGATGTCTTAGCAAAGCATATGAAAAGTTAACATGGTATCAGAGCCACCCTGAAAGAAGACATTGTGCAGCTACAGAAGATAGGGCTTCTTAATTTTTGGGTCGCTATCCACAATCGATCAGCAAAAGAAGGCTAGATTGACTCTCCATTGAAGGGCGCATCTTTCTGTCGAAGCGAAATTCGATTCCGAGCATTTTCAATTTTGGTGCGGAAAATTAGGGCTTTCTACAGAAGAGGAATTTTTGAGTGAACCTGGCATAGGATTTTTCTCCTCATCAAAATAGAATCTTAGAGACCTGGATCAAGAAATTTGGTTGGGTGAAACTCTGGGAAAGTCAAACCCTAGTTTGACCCCGAGCTAGAAAAACCCTAAATACTAAAACTGCTACGTTTTGGTACATTTGCTATATCCTAAGATTGGCAAAGGATCAGGAGTTGAAAATTCCAAATAATGAATATACAATCCTGATTTACATTGTATCCAAAATTCAGCCTCATATTCGCTATATTCTGGGAGATATGATCCCTCCACGTTAGGGTTCCAGCCTCTTCTAGAATTCATCCGTAAATAGGACACCTGGGGAGAATTGTTGTAGTGTGTGATACAGAGGTCCAAATGGAATTCCTGAAGATGTTACAGAAATATCATGGCTTGTACTTTCTTTGGTCCAAATTTCAGAACCTGAATATGAGCCAATGACACGTGGCATGCCATACAACTTCACTATTCTGAACAGTCCTGTAACAGGTCACCCTGGGAAAAGGATCATAAATCCCAATTGGTGAAACCAATTCTGATTAAACCTATGGTTTTGGATCAAGGACATGTGAAGTTACCTCAGTTCAAAATTTCAGACATAGAGGAGCAGTAATTTCAGAGATATCACAGAAACAGTGATAGGCATTTCTGCATAAGAAATTGGAAAAGTAGGGCTTCCTGTTCTGGGAGCTTCCCTCCACTGTTTTTAGAAAAGGAGTACATTGGACAGCTTCATTTGAAGAGATCTATCTATATATCCAATCAGATCTTAAATATTCCAAGTTTTGAAAATTAGGGTTTATCTGACAAACCCTAGATCAGCCAGCTCCGAAAGCAAGACAGACACCTCAAATCGGTAAGATCTAATATTTTTCTATTTGCATTTGAGGTTCTCATTTCAAAGTAATCTATCACATGAGCTTGATGATAAGCTTGGTGAAGTTTACAACTTCCAAGCATGGAAGTAAGTTGATCTCTCTAAAGAAAATGAATTGGACACCTTCATGAGTAGAGAGGTTCCAGTTCCAGAAGGAGATGAGGCTCAAAGCCTTACACAAGAAGAACTTGATCAAGGCCAAGAAGATCATTGTTGATTAAATCATGGATCAACCTGTACCACAAGTGTCTTCCCTAAATACACCAAAGATGTTTGATTTCTTGATCAAGCTATTTGAATATAAGAACATAAATCAAAAGATGGTTTTGAGAAAACAGTTGAAGAATGCAAATATCCAGAATGCAGAACATCTTGAAGCGGTAGTAGAAGAAGAGGAGAATGCAGAAGTGGTGATAGCCACCTTGAATGGTCTCCCAGGATCATAGAATTACTTTCAACAGAATTTGGGAAGAAGAAAAATCTCATCTCATAAGAAGATGAAGAAATATGGAAGTAATTGAAGATCAAGCTCTCACCATTCAAAGAATAGCCCTCAAGCGATGAATATGAAGAACTCAATTCTTAAAGAAACTCTTATCAATATTATCATTTGGATAATAAATGATGATTTCATGAATGAAGAGGATGATGAAGCAGAATGATCAAGAAGGAATCTACCCACGAAACAAACAAAAGATAAGTATTCAATTGTCATTTAATGATATTGTTTTGTTATGCATTTGATTATATTAAGTTGATGTGTTATGCATGATATATTGTTTACATTAACGACTGTATACTACTAATATGCATGTGATGGGTAAGTAGCTCATGGTGCTATACAACTCTCCATTTCTACTTATCTAGAATGAAATCTCTTTGCTAACAAATTGGATTAGTGCACAATCTCAATGTTGTCCTGATATATATGGAAGGCATCTAGAAAAGTTTCTGTGAGATATGGATGAATGTTGTATTGGCTAAACAGTTGCATGATGCATAAGAATTTGTTGTTATGCATATATTTTATGAAATAGTTCTAACCATGCAACTGGTTCATTTAAATTGTAGGAAAGGTCCTGTACAACCTCTTACAAGAAAAGAAGGATGAGACTTGTTCTGAAGAACAAGTGATGACGATTCAAGATTCACTCCAATAAACATGAATATGAAGCTCCCAGGGTCAGAGACACCATGAGGAAATAAAGAGCTTCAGAGAGCGGTAGATCCACCTCGAAGGATGAAGACCACCATGGGTACGAAAGATAACTCAAGATGAAGAAAAGAATGCTATGAAAGAAGCTATGATCAAAGAATAACAGTTGATAATGGGGAATGATGTATACGATATGATTTCGAGACATAAAGGGAAGTACGTAGTATCTTCCATATGGATCTACAAGAACAAGTGTACAAAGCAAGGTTCATGATTTGCCTCAGAAAGAATAGTCTATGACATGACATACTCTATTGACAAGTATATATCAAGCATAGAACCACCTGTACAGAATGAAGAAGGAAGACGATACTCCACTTCAGGGGGAGTGACTACAAAAGATATCTAAGTTTGACATGGTACGACATGATGGACAACTTCCTGATCGATCGAGACTTTACCAAGAGTGAATGCAGAAGACTAGGATATGTTGATGACCTGACAAGATGAACTCATGGAATATGTTATGATGAAAGAATACTAGAATGATGTATGGGATATAGTTCCCAAACTAGAAGGAAAGAGTATTGTATCCTCCAAATGGATATACAAAATAAAGCATGCAGTTGATGGAAGTATCGAGAAGTATAAAGCAAGATTTGTGGCCAGAGGATTCTATCAGAAATAAGGAATTAATTCTAAAAAGACACTTACTCTAGGAAGCAAGGTACACTTCCTTCAGAACTATCATGGTAGTTTCTTCCATGATGAAGTAAAGACAAGCCTCCCTTAATGGTATGATTAAGGAAGAGTTTTACATCGAATAATCACGAGGATTTGAGGTTGAACATAGATGGAACCAAGTATGCAAATTGAAGAAGGCCCTCTATGGCCTGAAGCAAGCTCCTAGAGCTTGGTATGGAAGAATAGATAGTTTCTTTTCAAGCATGGGATTTACCAAGAGTAAAGTCGATCCTAACCTTTACCTCAAGGTTGTAGAAGATGAACCTGGCATCTTGTTATTATATGTGGATGACCTATTTTTGACAGGGAATGAGAAACAAATTGTAGAATGCAAGAAGAAGTCTGCTGAAGAATTTAGACCTTGGTCTAATACTTTATTTCCTAGGTCCAAAAATATGAAGGAATCTTTCTCAATTAAGGAAATTATGAAAAGATTTGATATGTTGGAATGCAAAGTCATGGCCACACCCATGGACTCCAACCTAAAGCTGATGACTCATCAGAGTTAGTGGATGTGACTCATTACAAACAGATAATTGGGTCATTAATGTACTTAACAAATTCCAAACCAGACATTTGTTTTGTTGTGAACACCTTAAGTCAATATCTTGTTCAACCAAGACGGGTTCACCTAGTAGCCGCAAAACATGTGATGAGATATCTGAAAGGGACTATAGACTTTGGTCTATACTATGATGGTAGCCATGAGTATAGATTGTATGGCTACACAGATGCAGATTGGGCTGAAAGTATCTCAGACAGGAAAAGCACATGAGGTAGATGATTTTGTTTGGGGTATGCTATGAGTTAATGGTTTAGCAGGAAACAGTCCAGTGATTCTCGTAGCACGGCTGAAGCAAAATACATAGCAGATTGCTATACTAAGTTGTGAAGTCATATGGATTCAGAATCTGATATCAGGTCTCTTTGACTTGAAGATGGATACTACAATGATTCTATGTGATAACCAGATTTGTGATGACAGAGAACCCTGTGTTTCGATTGTAACACATAGAAATCCGTATTCACATACTGGAGATACAGATGGTGATAGTTCAATATTCACATACTGAAGATGTAGATGATAATGTACTGATGAAGTCTCTGTCTCGGGTAAAGTTCAAACACTTTCGAGACAAGCTTGGTGTTGTTCAAAAAGACCTTCCTCGAAAGGGGGAGTAGTGATGTTGCAGTGGGATTGTATCATCCCTGGGCACTTTCCCTAAAGTGATCCGGAGACCTTGATCCTCGAGAATGAAGAGGGATTGTATCATCTCAGGACATTTGTCCAAAAGTGATCCGGTGACCTCGGTCCTCGAGAATGAAGAGGGATTGTATCATCCCGGGACATCTGTCCAAAAGTGATCTGGTGACCTCAATCCTCGAGAATGAAGAGGGATTGTATCATCCTGGGACATCTGTCCAAAATAGATCCGGTGACTTCGGTCTTCGTGAATGTGGCGGGATTGCATCATCCCTGAACTTCGGTTCAAAATGTATCTGAAGGTCTCGGCCCTCGTGAATGTGGGTGGATTGCATCATCCCTGAACCTCGGTTCAAAATGTATCCGGAGGTCTCGGCCCCCATGAAAGTGGTGGATTGCATCATCCCTGAACCTCGATTCAAAATGTATCCGGAGGTCTTGGCCCCGGTGAAAGTGGTGGGATTGCATCATCCCTGAACCTCGGTTCAAAATGTGTACGGAGATCTCGGTCCCCGTGAATGTGGTAGGATTGTATCATCCTTGAACTTCGGTTCAGAACGAATCCGGTGACTTCGGTACTTGAGAACGTGTGTTGATCCTGTAATTCCTAGAGGAAGGATTGTCTGAGTTCCACATCTGTGTTGATCCCGTAATTCCGAAAGGAAGGATCGTTAGTAACTCCGTAAAGACCTAAATCCCGTAATTCCAAAAGGAAGGATCATTGAATTGATCCCGTAATTCCAATAGGAAGGATTGTCTGAGTTCCACATATGTGTTGATTCCGTAATTCCAATAGGAAGGATTGTTTAAGTTCCACAAATGTGTTCATCCCGTAATTCTGAAAGGAAGGATCGTTAGTAACTCCATAAAGACCTAAATCCCATAATTCCGAAAGGAAGGATCGTTAGTAACTCCGTAAAGGCCTAAATCTTGTAATTCCCAAAGGAAGGATCATTGGTAACTCCGTAAAGACCTAAATCCCGTAATTCCCAAAGGAAGGATCATGCTGATGTTTTGATGATGTTGATGTCTTGATGATGATGTTCTCTAATTGAAAGATCAGAATATGATGATGATGATGATGTTCTCTGATCGAAAGATCAGAATATGATGATGATGATGTTTCTCTGATCGAAAGATTAGAAGTTGCTGATGATGGTGTTCTCTGATCGAAAGATCAGAATATGATGATGATGATGTTTTCTGATCAGAAGATCAAAAGTTGCTTATGATTATGATGTTGCTGATGATGATGATGTTTTTTGATCGAAAGATCAGAATGCGATGATGATGATGATGTTTCTGATCGAAAGATCAGAATGTGATGATGATGATGATGTCGTATTATCAAAGTATGATGATGATGACATACTGATCGAAAGATCAGAATATGATTATGAGTTGATGTTAGAGTATGATGATCAAAGTGTGATGATGATGATATTTTGATGTTGATATTTTGATGATGATGATGTTTCTGATCCAAAGATTAGAGTATGATGATGATGTTGTTGCTGATCGAAAGGCCAAAGTGCTGAAGAAGATGTTGCTAATCTAAAGGTCAAAATGTTGAAGATGATGTTGCTAATCGAAAGGTCAAAGTGCCGAAGATGATGTTGTTGATCGAAAGGTCAAAGTGTTGAAGATGTTGCTGATCGAAAGGTCAAAGTGCTGAAGATGTTGCTGCTGATTGAAGAGTCAAGATGCTAAAGATGTTGCTGATCGAAGCAGTCAAAGTACTGATGATGCTGAAGACTAAAGATTGAAGATGAAGACTACATGATGTTGAAAAGCTTCCAATGATTTATAGATGTATCACCCGGATGATGTTGATGATGTCCTCTATCTCTCTCCTATTATTGTTGTTGTTGATGTTGTTATAGAATACCCTTCTCGTTAAGGGGGAGTGTTGAAATATTGTAACCTAGAAGAATATTCTATATGTATTTATTTGTGGTCCCCGATGGTCCTACCGAGAGAACCACTTGTATTAATTTGTACCCCGATGCTCCTAATTAGAAGAACTAATAAGAGTCATGAGGCAGTCCCCTCTAATTGTAAAGGTGGGTCATTAGCACCCCAGTGTGGTTACTTGAGCCTACATGTGTAACTCGAGCCTACATGTCAAATGAGTTAACTTAAGTGAACGGATGAATATAAATAGAGGTGTAGTGCTCCTCATTTGGAGCACACACTCTCACTTGTGTAGCACATTAGTGGAGAAGAGAAGTAGCTGGAGAAGGAGGAGGATCAGGCTTTGATCTCCTTGCTGGTTTTATATTTTATATTTTTGGGGCATCTATATTGAGGAACCTTTTGCTGGGTTTTTCCCTTTAGGGTTTTCCCAAGATAAATCTTTGTGTTCCTTTTGTATGGTTGTGCTTGTCTATCTTTCAGTGATCCTGTTTATATGCTTTTGTTATGAAAATGAAATGAAATACTGATGTCTTAGCTAAGCACATGAAAAGTTAACAAGGAAACGGGCAAGTATTGCTCAGGAATTTACAGTATATTCATCATAATAATATTCGGTGTTACAATGTAGTTTACATAGGTAGAATTTGAATGCATGATTAATGAATTTGAATCCTATAAGTGGATAAGACTGTATCTAACTAAATCTCTAACTCAAGGTCTCCCAATCAATATCGGAGTCCAAATAGACATCTCCTTGATGAACAATAGATCCAACAACCACTGATAGCTAGTTAAATCAGTGCAACTAAGTGTGGTAGGTAAGGTAAAGTGCTTCTCCCCGTGCAACCATGCATTATTCATGCATTAGTAGTGCTATCCTAACTGACTATGAAGTAATTGATTGTAACTAGGGGATAACTAAGACTAACTACTGCTAACACCAACTAACTGAAGTAGGTTGGTGCCGGGACTCCCAGTGGCCCCTAAAATGTAGGGATTGGTATAGGAGGTGCCCTAAATGATGCATGCACATGCAGTAAGTGAAATTTAACCTCTAGTAGTGTTCCCCACACTTCAATGACTGGTACATGTGTCCCCATTGGGCCAAGTGGACCCAATTGCATTGGTGGACCCATTTAATTAATTTAAGGTTCCTAAGCTAGGCAATAATTAATCTAATAGACATTTGACCAAGGGAGGATTAATAATCCTAACACCCCCCCTGAATCCTAACTTGGACAACTATGGGCCCTGGCAATAAGACCATAGGTCACCCAAATACAATCTAGAATATAATAAAAGATGTTGCTTAATACAACTGAGGAAACAGGGGAAAACCTCATGGGAAACCCCCCCCCTAAAAAATAAGCAGGAAAATAACAATCTACAAGCTATCTTTAGAAGAAAGAAGCTTTCTCCTTAGAAAAATAACTTGAGCAAAAAACACTGCTGCAAAATTGCAGCTCTATGCAGTAGCATGGTCCATAAGTGGACCTGTCAATGTAATTTTGAACTGATGACTCTATGTGTTTCTACTAGATGGTGAAGGTAGGGAATGATCAAACCTCTGCTTCTGTAGGCCATGTAGCTGATCATTCGCCATCATCAAGTAGCATCGACCTGGAACTTTGTTGCACCATTCTGTAGAGAGTGAATCTGTGAGAGATAGTGCAACATGCTCATTCTGATACTGGGACCTAGTTCTTCTTTTGTCTTCTGGAACTCCAACACCACTTCCAGCTGCATCAAGAAGCTTTTGAGCCCATCTGGGTTTAGGCTTCTTATTAGGAATGGGTACTAGATCTGGATCTAGAATCTCTTGAGATTTAGTCTCAATAACATGATCATGCTGTATGTGATCTTCTTCATCTGAATCTAAAACTTGTTACACATCATCATCATAAAAAATAGGGAGAGAAATAGTTATACCTTCCTGTGCTGTTGGAGGAGTATCATGCAACTGATCTTCTTCAAACTAAACACTTCTTTCAATGAAGCATCTTCTGGTAGCAACCTCCATCATTTTGTAAGCTTTTGCATCATCAGCGTATCCCAACAGAATGAATTCGCTACTTTGGGCTTGGAAGGCCTTTCTCTTGTCAAGTGGTATCCTGGCCCAAAATTTGGAACCAAAAACTCTCAGATGAGAGACATTGGGCTTCAACCCATGCACTACTTCGAATGGTGTGACCCGAACCACTAACTTTTGAGGCACCCTATTCTGCAATTATGAAGCACAGTTTACTGCTTCAGCCCAAAGAGAAGGAGGTAGATGCTTGCCATGGAGAAGGCATGTTGCCATCTCTTTCAGTGATCTATTCTTCCTCTCATCCACACCATTTTGTTGTGGTGTGTATGGAACCGAGTGTTCCATTTGAATCTCCTCTGATTCACAGAAATTATGGAAATATCTTTTGACATATTCTCCTCCTCCATTGGATCTTATTGACTTGATCTTCTTATTGAAACTATTCTCAACCATAGCTTTAAAACTTTTAAAAGTCTCAAAAACTTCTGATTTTAGTTTCATGAAGTAGATCCAGTAGTACCCAGAACAATCATTAATAAAGGTCAGGAAATACCTGCAACCATTAATGGTGTTTGTGGGCATAGCTCCACCTACATCACTGTGTATCAAATCAAGTGTAGAGACAACTCTATGTGCCTTCCCAACATCATACTTATTTTCTGGATGCTTACCTACCAAGCAGCCAACACATACTCCATCGAAAGTTTGGATGGAGGGAAAACCTTCAACAATGTTATCATTGTGCAGTTGCTTCAGATATTTGAAATTGAGATGGCCAAATCTCTCATGCCAAATCTTGTTTTTGTTGTTAGCATGAGACAATAAAGCTATAGGAGGAGAAACAGGTAAGAAATGTGAAAACTCATAAGCTTTGGTAGAGTGATTTGCAATACCTTTCGCTACATGCTTTCCAACGGCTTTTTCTATAATCTCAACTAAGTCTGAATCGAATGTGACCCTCTTGGGAGAGCTTGTATGAGTCATCTGGTAAACAGATAACAGGTTAGCAGCAAGGGAGGGCACATATAAGACATTCTTGAACTCACCATGCTTCGCTCTGACTGAGCCCCTTCCTTATGCTGGAATCTGGGAATCATCTCCCATGTGAATATTAGGCCCCTTTGATAGTGAAAGAGTAGAAAAGGATTCTTTGGAGGAAACCATGTGGTTGGAGGCTCCATAATCTATAATATATGCTGAGGATGGAGAGAGAGTTGCTTTCAAAGCATGACAACTTTCAACATCTTTTGTCGGTGCTTCTTCATCGGGCTTCTTTGCTCTTGGAGGAGCAATGTTGTGCTGCTTGAGAAGAGTGGACATCTCATAAAGTTGCTTCCTCATACAATGTTCTTCAAGATGGTATCCCTTTTCACAATAAGGACATAACTTCTTTTCAAATTTCTTCTTCTTAGAGCCAGAGGCCCCTTCAGAAGATTGCTGATTTTGTTTAGGCTTCGAATCAAATACCTATGGCTCCTTCTTCTTTGATTTCCCCTTTTCTTGTGCTTTGGAAGAGTCAGTAACCAAGAGAGCTTGATCTTTGGAAGTCTGGATGACTCCCATTCTAATCAATTTGTCTTGTTCCTTGATTAAGGACTCGGAAAATGAATCTAAAGAAGGAAGTTTCCAATCAGGAAATATTTCCCGCTTGGAATGAAACATAGAGACATAGACAGAGTACTCAGGACCTAGTTTGCTGAGTATGGAAAGGACATTCTACTCATTCTTTCGCTCTATCCTACACTATCTACATTGTAGCACTAGAGACTTGAATTTGGAGAAGAATTTCTCAATAGTCTCGAAACTGTTGGGATGTAAAGATACCAACTCATTCTTCGGAATGTGTCCCCGAAGCTCATCTTGTTTGTTAAACAAGTTATCAAGCTTCTCCTAGGATTCTCTAGGATTCCTCAATCCTTCTAGATGAAAGAGGAGATATCTAGAAATATAAGTACATAAGTACCCGAATGCTTCATCACAATGTTTTAGGAACTTGTTCCGCTCTACCGGCTGATGAGGCTCAACCTCCCATCCATGTATGATCCTGTGGTACCCCTGCTTGCGCAAGGACAGCTACATATCAATCCTCCAATCAAGGTAATTGGAAGTTGTGAGGATCTGTGGTTCAGCAGTTTGAGAACTCATAATTACTCTGGGTGGAAGACTGGAAATACTTCTCTCAAGCTACATAGCACCTGTCAATTTCACTGCAAGTAACACTAAAACATATGAACTGTTAGAATCATGCTTTTCCTCCCAGCATGAACATGTTTTCAGGGTCCATCACACCCTCTCCACTGCTTTGAATGAATCTAGAGCTAGCAAATTTTCATAGGGGACTTCTGTGGAAACCCAGTTGCTTTTGATGTTCGATGGGGAGAAACAAGCATGAAACCTGGCTAAGAAGGATCTGATACTATATTAGAATTTGAATTCCATTTAGATATTCAAGCATAGAGTTCTAATAATGTTGCAGAAATTGAATGGAGAATGAACATACAAACTAAGCAAAATAAACCACACAGGAAATGAACAAGTATTGCTCAAGAATTTACAGTATATTCATCATAATAATATCCGGTGTTACAATGTAGTTTACATAGGTAGAATTTGAATGCATGAGTAATGAATTCGAATCCTCCAAGTGGATAAGACTGTATCTAACTGAATCTCTAACTCAAGGTCTCCCAATCAATATCAAATTCCAAATAGACAACTCCTCGATGACCAATAACTCCAACAACCACTGACAGATAGTTAACTCAGTGCAACTGAGTGTGGTAGGTAGGTAAAGCGCTCCTCCCCATGCAACCATGCATTATCCATGCATTAATAGCACTAGCCTAACTGACTGTGAAGTAACTGATTGTAACTAGGGGATAACTAAGACTAATTAGTGCTAACACCAACTGATTGAAATAGGTTAGTGTCAGGACTCCCAGTGGCCCCTAAAATGTAGGGATTGGTCTAGGAGGCACCCTAACTGATGCATGCACATGCAGTAAGTGGCAGTTAACCTCTAGTAGTGTTCCCAGGTAGTCAGGTCCCTAGCACCAAAAATCATGACATCATCAACAAAGATCAAATGAGTAAGCTGCAAAATTCTCAAAATTTTAATGCCTTCAATTTTACCTTCTTTTTTCGGTGAATCAATCATTTTACTAATGATCCAGGAGGATCCAAGAAGGAAATTTTTTTGAAGTCCTCCAATATCAACAAAACTGGTGTCAGATCAAAGGGATCATCGAGATGATTCCAACGGCGTTCGTTTCACCTCAAATGGACTCCGTATGAGAAATTTATCGCGTTCTATTGTATTGATGAAACAGGCAAATTTGGCAAAATGGGGGTGCCACGTGGCACCACTGGCAGGGTGACACGTGGCATCCATACAGTACAGACGGATGACATGGAAGTTGTATGCATAGACATGTGGCAGTACAATCCAATCAAGATGCGACCCGTGTCATGTACATACGATGAGGTGGAAATCCAGTCAGAAGTACAGACCAATCAGGATGCGACACGTGTCATGTACGGACGATGAGGTGGCAATCCAGTCAGCAATACGGAACAATCCGAATGTAACACGTGTCAGTACGGAGGTGACTGCACAACTTAGTTGGTAGTACGGTAGATGAGTTGGCAGCTGACTGGCCGTTGAGGTGGACCAATCCAAAACTACCACGTGGCAGCACCGGATTGGCCAATATTGATTGAAATTCACCAAAATGTTGATGCTATGCCAATTTCGAACTCCTGACCTCCCATAACCTGTCTCTACGCCTTTACCAACTGCACTGGTAGTATTCTTTGTATAATGTATGGAAATAATATTATTTAAAGTGGCATTTCGAGCCCCAAAGGAGTCGAGGCTTAGCCTCGACCTTGGTTCTTCCTCCAGCGTGACCGAGAGCCCCGACCAGCACGGGAGCCCGCGCTCGATTTCAGCACATGTTGAATTATAAACTATATAAAATGGGTTATAAGTGGGTCTAAAAACAAGTTACGTTATAACAAATTTGTTTAAAAAAAAAAACCATG
>LPNX010644471.1:90732-113444 GCA_001517045.1 Pseudotsuga menziesii | reverse complement strand
ATATATATATATATACAATATATGTGTATATATGTATATATATATACACATATACATATATACACATATATGTATATATATACATATATATGTACACATATATGTATGTATATAGATATATACATACACATATACATATCTATATATATACATATACATATATACATACATATATATGTATGTATGTATGTATATACATACATACATATATATATATGTGTGTGTGTGTGTGTGTGTGTGTACATACATATACATAGATATATATACATACATACATACATACATATATATCAGATTTCTAATGGCATGTATGCTTTCATCAGATTTTATTGATTTATTTTTGGGTAGTTGGCTAAGAGATATATCCCACCAATCTTTGTTGGTTGTAGAGAAGTCAGTTACCATGTCAAGGCCAGGACCGACAAGGTCACAAAATCTCACAGTTAGGGCCTTGATGTCCATTGTGTATTCCCCAAGACATGCCTGAATGCAGGGACCCAAAAAACATTTCAAACTTCCCATCAACTCAAAATCAAAGTAGGAAATTCATAAATATGATTGATAGTCAATAACACTGCATGAAATTTAGCATTGCAATTTGTAAACGTTGGATTGTTGTTTAGACTGGTTTAAAATTGAAGTGGGTTTATCAAGTAAGCATTTGTAAAACCCTTTTAAATGGATTTGAATATTTGCATGGATAGAGTGTCCATAACAAAATCCTCAAAATCCTTTCAGATTATGTGGACTGTTGCAAGAACATTTGGAAATGGGCATTTATTAATTATCTTGGGTTCCATTGAGCTGAATCTTTTTTAACTAAGGTGTGCCTTATTTCTAGAATTTGAGAAACATATTTACAGTTTTTTGCAGCATTTGTAATTCATTTATTTGCCTGGCATGACAAAGTGACTAGTTTCAAGAAAAATCAACACCGTTGGAAGAGCGGGATGCTACTTGTCAGGCTTGATACTTATGCATATCACCCAAGGCACAGTAGAACATGGGCATCTAAAATGTATGAGGCATCCACTGATCCCTAACTTTGCCAATTTAAAAGCAAATCAACCAAGGAGAAAGAAGAGGAATTCAGAGCAGAATATAATGAACATAATGAACGGCCATTAATGTTGGTTATTAGGTAGAATAACCAAAGAATGTGATATAATATCAGTAAAACTGGAGCATGCTCAGTCATTCTAGAACACTTGCACTTCTAATAAAAGTAAAAATTCCTCATTTAGTGTTCTCAAGAACTTGAAAGTGTTTGGGGAATTTAAGATGACAGACAAAGCATTGTGACAATCATTAAACTCAACCTTAACCCGCTTGTTGGCTGCTAAACCAATATCCCCTTTCATTATCATTAAGACAACCTCCAACAAAACCATATACTTTATAATAATATCTAACTTAATTCCATACCCAAAACTAAAGAATCATTCAACTTTGAGAAACAATGTAAGCAATCATATTACAATTTAAATGGACGTCGAATTACAAGAAACACATTAAAACAAGAAAATAGATATAAATGATTTCCCAAAGTTAAGTCAGAAATCATATTTCTTACACAACAATGAGTAAAAGGGATCTTAAAATGAAAGCAGTTTATGCTCAAAGGAAGCAATTTCCCGATAGTGTAGGTTAAAGGGCAAGAAACTGAAGAACAAGAGAAAGTTAACCTTTTTTTTATCCCTCAAAAATTTCCTAGTGCAATGAATCCAAATATTGCAGCAGAACACGGTATACAGTAAGATTGTGAATGTATGGATGAATTCAAACAAGTCTAGAAGCTAGATTCTTTATTGAAATAGAATATTACAAATATAAACTTGTTGCTGATATATATTGGTTCTCTGAAATTCATCTTTGAGTTGTATTTTGTTATTTCTAATGAAATTAACTTGAGGCTTGGAAAAGAGATAAATAGCAAAGAAACTTTCTTGGGTTGTAGAGGGTTTATCCCAATTAAGACCAGAGCATGTTTAAAACTGCGCTGAATATGACGTAGGAATCCTATTTTTTCAGTTGTATTTTTATAATATTGTGAAATCAAGGAAACAATATTTCGATATGTCATTTGCAAAAAAAAGGAGGTTTATTATGAATACCTGAAACAAAAAGAAAGAAAAAGTTTTAATGCAAATAAGAAAAATAGCTATCGATTGGAAAATTAAATTATATAGAGTGTTGCATAATAGTCTTCACATAAATACCAATTAATGTGATAATACAACATTATATATTAGATATCAGTTGCACTAGACAAAATATCAATATATGTCGATGAAGTGCAGTATGGAAAAAAGATAGCCATAGTTTCATGACATATCCATGGTTCAAAAAATGGAGCAATATTATTGTGTTAGGTGTAAGCAAAGTTGTGTTTAAGACTGAATATTGTCTGATGTAACATTGAGAACAGTTTTACTATGTGTGCTATACGAAGTATAAAAAGAGAAATGTGTGTTAAAAGTGTTTTTTCTTTTTTTCTTTTGCAATTTTTTTTCCCAGCTGCTGCAGGGCATGGATAATTGAGCATAGTATAAGTCGAGAATGGCAGCGGAAAAAAACACACGCAACCTCTTTTGTTGTTTCCATAGCTGGAGATGGATCTACACATTTGATATACGGTAAAGTGAGACCATTAAACAAAAAATTGAAGATTGCAGAGCATAATGAAAATCAAATGATGGAAAAATATTTTGTGAATATTCAAAAACAGTTTTTGTTTTTAAACAAGAAATGCAGTTGTTTTAAAAAAAGATGTATGTTTTCTAGGTGTGAGCTTGAATGATATTGAACTACTCTAAAGGAGCAACAGACAAAACATAAATGAGCAGATTACATTTGAAGATATAAGAGCCCTCCAAAGGGCATTTTACTTGTAATCAATGGGATACTAGTTTTTTGTCAGTAAGAGAATGCCATAATAAAACTTTGTTTGTCAAATAAGGTGCCAAAAAAGAAATGTTTTTTTTTAGCAAAGAACTTATCTGATTAGCAGTGGCAGTAATAATACGGAGAGTCTGGCCTCAATCTAACAATAACAAGCTAAATTCCAATGATGTTCAGGTTTCAACAATCTTCAATTGAAGGAAGATTTGTTTGCACCTCCACCAGGAAGCCACAACTGAGCCTTCACTGCATATATCACTCAATTGCACCAGGTTGTAGTAGGGACAAGTTTTTTAAAACATTTGGAATATTTGTACACAAACAAATGTAGCTATATATGTGCACCATTTCACTTTTATCCCTTTCTAAAAATCTAGTAGGAGGCATGAAAAGAATGAATAGATTTATGTGTTCCATTTTTTTTGGGGGGGCGGGGGGACATATTAGGGAAATATACAGAGACATCAAATGCCAGCATAAGAAAACTGTTTTTCCATGCAGCCAATGCCTGAAACACATTCTCAAATTTGAAAGACCAGTTCAAGAATAAAAAAACATTGTTTTAAATGGCAGACTGTTTCAACAAACCAACACGCGTATCAGAGAGGTAACAATAACATAACATACATACATGACAGATGTAACATTCAAATACACATAATGCAATCAATCCATATAATTACAAGTTCCTTTACTTGGGTTGCATGGGTTGCTGTCAAAATGGATATAATCAATCTTCACTTCCTGATACCATGAAAACTACCTTTGCAAGCATATAATCATCCATTTATATTTGACAAACTGGAGATCGATAGTTACCAGAGATGTTTGGAAATCACTTCCTAGATATCCTTAAATGGTTTATGCAACTATCTCTATATCAGAATGTTATAAAGCAAAATTTTCTCAGTAATATCGAGATACAAGTTCGAATAAAAAATAGAGGAGGAAGCAATGTAGGATCCTAAAGTCATTGTGCAGATATCTTCACATGGATTTTGCATAAATGGCAATGTGCAGATATGTTGACATGGATTTTGATATAAATTAGTACTTGGAGTCATGTTTCAATGATGTAAATGTTTTTTGGTATTCTAACAATCAACAATAAACTATAACTTACATCAAAAGGTATAACTGTTCAAATTGGGTATCCGTCAATTTTGGTTTTTTTTTCTGAGATAAATTCTACACGTCGCAGAAAGTGATTATCTTGGGTTGCATTGAGTTGAAGCCTTTTTAACTAAGGTGCACCTTATTTCTAGAATTTGACCAACGGATTTACATTTTTTTGCAAGAGTTTATATTCATATATTTGTCTAGCACTACAAAGTGACTAGTTTCAAGAAAACTCCACATCATTGGAAGAGTGGGATGTTACTTGTCAACCTTTATACTTAGGCATATCACCCAAGCCAGAGTAGAAGATGGCCATCTAAAATATGTGAGGCATCCATTGATCCCTAACTATGTCAATTTAAAAGTGAATCTAATAAGGAGAAAGAAGAGGAAATTAGAGCATAATATAATCAATGCCCATTAATGTTGGTTATTAGCTAGAATAACCAAAGAATGTGATATAATGTCAATAAAACTAGACCATGCTCAGTTATTGTAGAACACTTGCACTTCTAATAAAAGTAAAAATTCGTCAGGTATTGTTCTCAAGAACTTAAAGGTCTATGGGGAATTTAAGATGACAGAGAAATCATTGTGACAATCATTAAACTTAACCTAAACCTGCCCCTAGACTGTTGAACCAACATCCCCTGCCATTATCATTAAGACAACATCCAACAAAATCATATAGTTTAAAATAATTTCTAACTCAATTGCATATCGAAAAGCAAAGAACCATTCAACTTTCAGAAACAATGTAAGTGATCATATTACAATCTAAATGGTTCTCAAATTACATGAAATACATTAAAAAAGAAATTAGATATAAATGATTGCTCAAACTCGAGTCAAAAATCATATTTATTACACAATGATGGGTAAAAGGGATCTTAAAATGCAAGCAGTTTATGCTGGAAGTAAGTAATGTCTCGATATTGTAGGTTAAGGGGCAAAAAACTGAAGAACTAGAGAAATATAAGTGTTTTTTTGGCTTTAGGAGTTTCCTAGTGCAAGAATATAATATTGCAGCAGTTTCCTAGCTCAATGAATCCAATATTGGAGCAGAACACACTATACAGTAAGATTGTGAATGTATGGATGAGTCGAAATAAGTCTACAAGATACATTCCTAAGGAATCTAAACAGAATATTACAAATATAAACCTGTGGATGATATATATTTGTTCTCTCAAATTCATCCTTGAGTTGCATTTCTTATTTCTAATAAAAGTAACTTGAGGCTTGGAATAGAGATAAATTCTAAACAAGCTTTCTTGGCTTGTAGAGGGCTTATTACCATTAAGACCGGAGAATGTTTAAAGCTACACTGAATATGACCTAGGATGTTTTTGGACAAAAGATATGGTAGAATTTTGAGGATATTTTTTTGGATAAAAGATATGTACAGGGACAAAAAACAATATTTGTTCTTTGTTGGGGTTTTGAAACTTCTAAATGAAAGACATAGCTTATCTACCTCACGTCAAATAATTATAAACATTATTTTTTGGAAGTTGAAGGGATATTTAAGCTATAGCTTATCTCATCAACCGTAAGTAATTATAAAGCCTACTCTATGGAAGTTCAATAGTTGTTTAAGCTGAACCTTTATCTTAGATCAAACGAAAGATCGAATCAAAACATGATTATTTGTGAATTGGAGGAATATTTTACAAGGGTCGTCTTCACATCTCCAGCAAAACACACTAATCCCACAGGCTTGGCATCTATGCTTGATGTCGTAGGCTCTACATTAATTTTTTTTTTTTAAACATCGATAATTGCATCGGAACCAGTCGGATCTAGGCTAAAGTCTAAATCTATTAAAAAAGATCAAAGCTTAAAACTAGGCAACGAGTGTAACATGAAATCATTTTAACTGTGCATCTAATGTAGCTCAATCTTGAATTTACATATATCTGAAAATATAGTCAACTGAGTGAAGAAAACTCAGATCCAAACTCATAGTTAAATATTTTAATAAAAAATTTAAAAGTTTAAGATTTGGTAATTTGGTAACAACTAAAATATGGTAATTTAGCACTAACTAAAATATGGGATAACCTGGGTTTCATAAAAAAAGAGATCTTGATTTATTACTAATTAATAGATGAAAGATAACATAAACCCATATCAGCACAAGATCAGCTGCTCAATGAAGACCCAAATAATGTTGCAATCAAGATAGAAATAAATTTGGGTTTGTACTTTGAAATTTTATTAATATAGCTATAAAAATAGGGATAATATATCTATTGAATAGAGAAAATACTTTCTGGGCATAGATCTGTATATCTATGAACAAAAGAATCTATATATGTATGAATAAAGGAGTCAAGTTTTGTCAAATTTGTTTGAGCAAAGGCAAGGGTATTATTGTTGTCTTGGCCATGCAGGTTTTGAACATTGTAAATGATCATAAACCATCATGGCCCAGATCATAGTTGCACGCTCGCTTCATTTTTGTCTTTCACTCCAGATCAACTGGAAGCATCTAGCAATAAATAGACAGTTCAAATTCAACACACACAAAAAATACTAATATTGATCTTCTGAAGTCGGGAGTAAAGTGCATAATTTTTTATAGGCTAAAACTAATGATACCAAATGTTGCTTGATGACCAAATAAAAAAAATATAACAAGGAATGTTGTGGTAAACTAACAATTTGTTTTTACAATCACTTAGCAGTATTTATATCATTTAATATTGTTTGATTGAAATTCAGAATGCATAGACTAGGTTTTAAACTTTTACTACGATAAGATTCTTTAGGGTTATAAAATGCACATTTATAATGTCACGATATTGTGAGTTAAGACAAAGGTTTGTAACCATAGTTTCGTTATAAAATGCTATTTTATGTAGGCTGCTCCAAAGAGATTCAAACTATAATACAAACCCACATTTCTCAAAGAATTTCAATGCCACATGTTCGTTGTTCGATGGTTAGGTTTTTTTGACTTTGGGAGCAATATAAAACTATTCTAAACCCTAAAAATAGCATTTGTCTCGTCTTTGTTGTGGAGTGGACGAGCTGCAGGCTCATGGCCGAATGGCCTCACCATTTCACTCCTGCTGCAAATGAGAACCTTTGCTTCTATGGCTTACCTTTACCTGTGAGAGTCTTTCACTTCCTCGCCATTCTCTGCATATGCGAGTTTTACTACCATTCTTTCTCTTTGTGAGTGCGTGGTCTTTGTCGCTAATACCAAGCCTTTGTGTGAGCTATCCTTCGACACTGATGTAGTGATAAAACTCTATATTGTGAGTTTAGTGTTTGGTTTACTTCGGCGTTAATTTGGACATCCTTGCTAGGGTTTCTCAATGGTGCTTCCTTCATTGCTTGGCATTAATGCTCTGGTGGTTAGGGTCTGTTCTCCTTACACAGTTCGAGGTCGAGGTCAGTTTCTTCAGGTGAGGAATTTTTTTGGGTTTATAACTATTCTTCACTAGTTCATAAATTATTAACTCTGTCGTTTGTATACATTTGTCAATTAGCATTTTATTATACTCGTGCAAGCTTACAAGTGAAGGGTCTGTGCTAGAATACGTCGTAAAGTCTCCACACAGGGATTCCAGGCTTCGTATCCATTATGGTAAGCCTCAGTCTCTCCTGAGGTTCTCCTGCACTGGTTGTATGGTGTTTATGTTGATACTGCCCACTTGGTTCTTGGGTTCTGCTCGGTTGTGGTTACATGGTGATTTGTTTGTTTTGGAAGGACATGTGGCCGAGACTGTGATATGTGGTTTAAAAAAAAACCTTGAAGCCATAGAGGTTGTATCGTGATGGAAAACTTGGTGCTTTCATGGCCGTATTTTTTATTTCAGTAAAGTTATTTTTGTATAGGATTTTAAGTCATGTCTTAAGTTGTAAAAAGGCCATTAGGCCGTAACCTCTAAGGTGACAATAGTGGTTTTGATAATGATCATAGGGTTTTAGATGTTGTCTATAAATTGAAAATTATTTTAAGCTTACCTGTTTTGTGACTTCTATATTCATAAATAAATATATACTGTGTTTTAAGAAGATGATGGCAGCTGTGAAAATCTATTGATTCTGGTTTTTCTTCAATTCTGTTTAAATTATCCTAAACAAAGATTGTTGTTACTGTAATTTGATATTTATTTTGATTATGTTTAAAAGTGAAATGAAATGTTTCAGACGGTTAGTTTCTAAAATATAATTTGATTTTACTGTCAATAATAATTACTTCAGTAAGTAGATAGAAGAAAGGTTGATTATGCAACCTAAGTCTTTATTGTATTTTTTTGGATTAAAAACATGTGGAAAGGTTTTTATTTACTTTCCTAGTTTATATTTACCAAACAGTTTTAATACTATTTCCTGTGGAAATATAATTAAGTTTTGTATATTTATGTATTAGGTAATTATGATTATACCAATGAAATAATGTATGCTTATTTGATTTTGGTTGAAAACTGTATCATACCTCTATTAATAAAATAGGAGATAATGATAGTCACAATTGACAGTTTTCTTCAAAATAGTTTTTATTTATAAAACCTTGATTACTTTTAAATTTTTATTGAGTTTATTATTTGATTACAATGTTATTCAATTACACTTTTACTTAGATTAAAGATGAAATTATATCAGTAATTTCTAGCCTTATTTTATTGTTTTCTTTAGTTAACCCTGCTTATTTAATTCATGTTTTTATAATGTCTTTAGTTACTATAATAATAAGCTTATAGTAATATACTATATCTACTGTGTAAATAAATACACAGACTAAATATCTATGTATTTTTATCTTTTCTAGAGACAGATTTGTTTATGTTATTACAAAATACTTAGTCAAAAGAAAACATCTAAAATAGAAAGGGAAAACATACATTCGGATTACTCTTATGAAACCTGTAGAAGGTAATAAAACGCATTCATGCATTCTTCATTTGATTCTTCATCTGAATTTAATCTAACCTAATGTACTATAGTACTACCTTAAAAAATGTGTGGAAAAATACAGTTAGGTATTTTTTTAATCTATCAGTAAAACTGGAAATTCTTCTAATCATTTACCCTAATCTATCTAATCCAACATTTAACTATCTTTTTACAGTAAAAGTAATTCATTAACTAACCTTAACAACAATAGAACATAAGCATAACATTTTATTGCTTAAACTCAATCCTTATAGATGTAAATAAACAATTAGAAAACTAGATAAATCATGTAGAACCTGGAAATGTAGAAGCGGTGACAACAGCTTAAGGAACCTAGTCCTCCCAACCAAATCCTGGAGAAAAGCTGAACTACAAATATCAGGACCCCAGAGCTTGTCTCCTAGTCCCCTGGTAGAAGTATTGGGTGAGAGATGTAGTTTAGTAATCCTCTGCAACTCTACTGAGTGTTCAGTAGTAAATCTGTTCTACATGCAGCAGTATGAACTCGGCTTAGAATAGCTGCACTAGTTCAAATCTTCAGCACTTTTCACTCAAAACAAACTTCATCTAGTCATCTCCATCGAATTTTCGTGTGCACTTCATTCACTCAGAATGTTCACAAGTCAAGAATGAGAAGCCTCAACTGTCTTCATTGGGAAGTTTTATTAGCATGCTTAGGTCTTTTGGGTCAGTTTTCACTTAATGAGCCACCTGTTCTTGTTCCACTTTCTTGAGGAACATGACCACAAAAATAGGGAAATTGCCTCCTGCAATAGCTAGAAGTAGTTTGAGGATGCTGCCAAATGTCAATCTGCTCTCAACCTAGCCTACTCCACCAAGTGACCAGTAAAACACTCATTTAACAGCTTCCTTAAGCTGTTGTCTCATATTTTATTTATTAATTAATAAAATATTCAACAATTACATTCAATTATCCTTGACCCCACTTGGTCATTAATTACAAACTTTATAATAAAATATAACATAATGTTTCTTAAAACATAAAATGTTTTGCAATTTGGGGCATGTGACATACACACCCCCTTAAACTATAACATCATCCTCGATGTTATTTATTCTTCATCCTGAGAATTGCCCTGGAGCAGAATTGGATATGCAACCCACATATGACTCTCCAATTCTCAGGTGGATTCTTCTAGACTAAGGTGCTTCCATTGCACCTTCACCTGACCAATGGTGTGATTTTGAAGCAAGATCTCCCTCCTTTCAAGGATACAATCCGGTTCCACCATAAAATATCCTTCAGGTTCCACCTGTACATCATTCCAGTTTATAACATGAGTAGCATCATGTACATATTTTTTTAACACAGAAATATGAAAAATATTATGAACCTTCAAATTTGGTGGTAAAGCCAATTGATATGCCACCTTTGCAATTCTGGACAGTATTTCAAAAGGTCTGCAATATCGGGGTGCCAACTTAGTACAACTTCATAATCTCAATGAACTCTTTTTAGGCCTTACCTTTATAAATACATGTTCACTTACCTGGAACTCTTTTTGAGTTCATTTAAGATCTCCTTGACTTTTCTGTCTGTCTTGTGCAACTTTCAAGTTACCTTGCACCTGTTTAACAATTAACTCCATCTCTTTTAGTAGTTCAGGTCCTAATACTAACCTGTCAACTGGATTACTCCATGAGATGGGGGTATTTCACGTCCTGCCATACAAAATTTCAAATGGACTATATCTGGCTGAAGCTTGGTAGTGATTGTTGTAAGCAAACTCAACCAGGTGTAGGTAATCTTTCCATTTACCTGGTTGTTCCTTAACATACATTCTGAGCATATCTTCCAACACTTGATTCACTCTTTCATTCTATCCATCCATCTGGGGATGAAAAAAGGTACTGAAATTTAAAGCAGTATTCAGTCCTTTAAACAAAGACTTCCAGAAATTGATCGTAAACTTAGGGTCTTTATCGGAAATTATTACTTTCGGTATCCCATGTAAACGAAAAGTTTGTTTCGGGAATATATCAACAATATTAGCAGCCTTGTAAGTGGTTTTTACAAGTATAAAATGAACTGCTTTACTAAGTTTATCAACGACCACCATTATCGAGTCATTCAAATTTTGATTTCTAGGTAGACCTGTAATAAAATCAAGACTGATTATTTCCCACTTCCAGCTAGGGATAGGTAATGGCTGAAGTAACCCGGCTGGATGCTAGTGTTTAGTCTTAACTTGTTGACATTCAAAACACTTGGCAATGTATTCTGCTAGTTCATTCTTCATGTTTGGCCAAAAATAATCCTTTCATAACATGATTATAGTATTCTGATAACCAGGATGTCCTGAGTAAGGAGTCTTATGAATTTCATTTAAAATTAGTCACTTAATCTTAGGTACATTAGGTATATACAGTATGTATTTATGTAGTAATAATCCTGTTTCATTTAGACTATACCCTGTACTTAATCTTTCAGTTAAATTTTCTGTTACTTTTGCTCGTAATTTCTGATAATTTTCATCCAATCTCATTCCTTCCTCTAGCTGTCCTTCTAAATCTGTTTTATAAGTGTTGATTGCTGCTACAAAATTTAGTTTTGCATTTCTGCTTAGAGCATCAGCAACCTTATTTTATTTTCTCTTAATATGTTGGATTTCAAAATCATACTCACTAAGGAAAGCTAGCCACCTAGCTCGCCTTGCGTTTAAGTTAGGTTGATCCAACAGATATTTTAAGCCTTTATTATCTGTCATTAATATAAATTTTCTTCCGATTAAGTGATGGCGCCACATTTTCAAGGCATGTATGACAGCAGCGAACTCTAAATCGTAGGTTGCATAGTTTTTCTCATGAATCTTAAGCTTCATATACTCATATGCAATGACGCGTCCTTCCTGAGTTAAAACTCCACCTAGACAGTTGTTGCATGCGTCAGTACATACTATAAATTCTTTATTAGGATCAACAATTCTTAAGATTGGTGCAATGGTTAGTAATGTTTTTAACTTTTTAAAAATTTCTTGACACTTTTGACTCCACTCGAATTTCTTCCCTTTCTTCTATAAAGAAGTTATGGTATTTGCAATTCTTGAAAACCCTTTAATGAATCTTCCATAATAGCCAGTAATTCCCATGAATGGTCGTACGTCAGTTACGTCCTTTGGGACTGGCCATTCTTCAACTGCCTTTATCTTTTCTGGATTAACTGAGATCCCTTCTTTGGTTACTACATGACCCAAGTACTATATTTTATCCTTAAAGAAATCACACTTACTAAATTTTGCATAAATATGATGTTCTCGCAATTCTTATAAAACAATTTTTAAGTGCTCTTCATGTTCTTCTTTAGACTTACAATAAATTAGAATGTCGTCAATGAATACCACCATGAACTTATCAAGGTACTTATGCAATACATTATTCATTAGACACATGAAGACAGTCAGGGAATTAGTAAGCCCGAATGGCATAACAACAAACTCATAGTGACCATATCTGGTCCAAAAAGTTGTTTTAAAGATGTCTTCATCTTTGATTCGGACTTGGTGATAACCAGATCGTAAATCAATCTTCGAAAATACAGTCGCTCCACGTAGTTGATCAAACAGATCATCTATGTGGGGCAATGGATATCTGTTTTTAATGGTCATTTTATTAAATTGATAGTAATCTATACATAAACGTAGAATACCGTCCTTCTTTTTAACGAAAATAACAGGTGCTCCCCAAAGAGACACACTGGGTTTGATATAATTCTTATCAATAATTTCTTTTAAATATGATTTTAATTCATTTAATTCGAATATATTCATCCAATAAGGGGCTTTTGAGTTGGGCACTACACCAGGTACCAACTCAATAGTGAAGTCTAACTCCCTCTTCGGAGGCAGTCCCGGAATTTAATTCGGAAATACATCTGAATACCCCATCAGGATTGGAATATTTTCCATTCTTAGCTTATCTTTGTTATTAGTATTCTCTTTGTTAATTGCATTTACAGCATAGGTTTTACAACCCTTCCAAACAACTCTCTTTAATTGCAAAGCAGAGATTTGTCTGATAGTTGTTTTCCTAGGGATTCCTCTTACGTTTATTGTTTCTCCTTCATCATTTACGCAAGTAAAAGTTTTATCAAAACAGTTCAGAACTACCCTATGATGTTCTAACCAGTCCATACCAATTAACATATCATAAGAACTTAAAGGAAGTACATTAAGCTTCATAGAGGTTTCAAACTGATCCATGTTTACAGTACAATCATTTACAAAACAAATGACTCTTCTTTTTGCGCTAGTAGCTAGCTGAACTAACCATGACTTTGCAATTTTTTCTACTGATAACTTGCATTTTTCTACTAAATCAAGAGAAATATAACTTAAGCTAGCTCTGGGGTTAGTTAAGATAGATATAGGTGTTTGATTCAGCTTACCTTCTACTTCCACCATGGAAGTTTGGTAATCCGCCTGCCTGTTTTCCAGTGCTTCTTTGATCCTGGGCATTGTCCTCACTAAATCACCAATAGTCATCTCCTCGTGCATCGTATGTATGTTGTTAATAGTCTTCTTCCGATTAGGGAAAACTGATGGATAATGAGTCCCATTACATTCACAACATTTTACTGGTTCTTTACGTTCATTATTCTTAGTGTAATTGTTGTGATTATTAGTAGGTTCTTTATTTCTAGGACCATTTGGGTTTAACTGTGAATTACCTTTATTCCCTTGGAAATTCTTATTAGGAAAATTATGTGTGTTATTATTCCTAAAACTGTGATTAGATACGAAGCCCTTCTTCTTTTGATCAAAATTATTAGATCTTTTATCCTTCCAGTTTGACATACTTTCTTTTTTGCGATTCTGCTCATAACAAAAAATTGTCTTTCGCATAGCCTCCTCTAAAGTTTTTGGATTATCATATTCAATTATGTCTTTTATATGAAAAGGTAAACAAATTAGAAATCGTTGTACCTCGGGCTTCTCATCCACAATGTAAGGCATGTATCGTAGCAAACTTAAGAATTTACTGTTTAATTCTTTCATGTTCATTGTTCCCGGCTTTAGTTCATAAAATTTCTTAGCTCGCTCTTCATAGTATTGTTTTGACAAGAACTTCTTTTTAAAATATTTCTTAAAGGTACTCCAGTTAATGTTCTTTTTCTTAATACCTTTTACTTGTTTGAGATCCTGCCACCAAATATTTTCCTTCCCAGTTAGGTTGTAAATGGCCATTCTTGCTTTTAGCTGGTTAGAGTAATTGTAGATTTGAAAATACTTCTTCATCCCAGACAACCATGATTCAGCCTCTTCTCCTTTCTCAGTTTCACCATTGAAAGTTGGTGGTTTTATTTTCTTAAATTCTCCTAAAATTTCTTCATAAGGCTTAAATTTTCTTTTTCTTGAATGATAATTATCTTCGCTACTATCACTAGTGTACTAATAATTCTTCTTATGTGGATTGCCATAAATCTCAGAGGACGAACTACTTTCGATTTTAGATGGTTTAGGCATTTTACTTTTGTGTTGAAGGGACATATCTTCAGATCATGCATGTTTATCTTTTTCTTCATTCTATATTGTTTCCATTAGTATCTGGTTCAACTCCTACCGAGCTCTCAAAATTCTTTCATTTTCCTTTTTGACTGTTTCCATCTCAGTTCTTAATTCTTTAACCGTTTGTAATAATTCTGAAGAGTTATTAGTTGTTTCTTCCTGAACTAATTCTCTTCTAGTATTACTTCGTTCATTAAACGTGGACTCTTCATCC
Source organism: Pseudotsuga menziesii (assembly GCA_001517045.1). Taxonomy (NCBI): domain Eukaryota; kingdom Viridiplantae; phylum Streptophyta; class Pinopsida; order Pinales; family Pinaceae; genus Pseudotsuga; species Pseudotsuga menziesii. The sequence goes on along the minus strand of LPNX010644471.1, from coordinate 98,774 downwards.
GCATATTCCTCGAGTCTATCCATACCTACAGTTTAGCTCAGAATTTTTTTTTTCTGGAAATAACATTTCAAAAGAAAATTAATAATCAGTATGCATGCATTAAATCTATTGTTTATCTATGCAGGTTGAGCCGCATTCAAGCCTAGTGTCTGAACATGTGCTCTGATACCACATGTAATACTCCAAAAATTCGTAAAAATTTAAAAAATTTCATATAACATAAAATGTTTGCAGTCATCACTACTTAGGAACAATTAACTGTTAACGGTTACCCTAAATAGTTTTAAACTAGAACTGATTCTTTTGTTAATCTCTAATTCTGCATACTTATTTGTTTGTTTTCATAATTCATTGTTAAGGATTTGATTTAACAGGTTATGATTTGGAACAACAGGAATTGAAACATCTATTTAATTACTAGTGCTAAGTTTGTTTTACTATTTTATGAAAGTAGGAAGGAACTTCAGTTGAGATCGAGGCTTACTTAGCTTTTTAGCTAATGCAGTGAAGTGATGCTTCTTTTAGAAGTCCTTTATAGGTAAGACGTTTTTTCACCAGTTTCCAGATCGAGATTATTATCTCAACTAGCATAAAATATAATGCTAGTAAATTTATTTATTTTACAACTTTGAGCAATAAATGAGGTATCGTTGATCTGTATATATTTATGTTTTAATTATTTTTCTGGTAAATATAAGTACTTAGGAAAACTGACATTAACCGGTAGTTCTCCCATTGGCTTCAACTTTAACTCGTTCATCTAATTTGTATCAGTCTATTATCAGTTTAACTCCTGTTTATAATTCTAGTGAAAGATAAAAGTATAGTAGATTCCTTTATGTTTTAATACTTGATGCTGAGGTAAATCAAGAGTATTTTCTTTCAACAATAAACGAATTAAATAAATTTAGGAGAACCTATGATCTAGGTATAGTCATAAAGTACATTAACTGATATTTACACATAGAAATAAAACTTAGTGCATAAGATAGTTTTTCTAACTGTTCTAGTACTTACCAATTGGAGATGGAATAATACAAATTTTATATTTTAAAACAATAGCATCACTACTATTTGGATAAAGAAATAAAAGATTACTTTCTACAAAATAATCTAACCAACTTAACCTTTTATATGATCTTCATCTCACAAGGTGATATATGGATCTAAGTTTAATACCTAGATTAACAAAAATCAAGCTAAACATCATCTTAGGTTTACAAGCACACAAACATAAAAGATTAAGCCTTTTACAAGGTCTTTTACAATGCTACAGTTTCTCTGAAATTGTTATTTATTATGCAAATAAAGTTGAAGGATTATTTGGTAAGGTTTTTACCCATTTCTAAGATTGTAGAACATAATGTAAACGTTAATGTATGTAACTATTACCTTCCTATAAGATTCTTTAGGGTTATAAAATGCACATTTATAATGTCACGATATTGTGAGTTAAGACAAAGGTTTGTAACCATAGTTTGGTTATAAAATGCTATTTTATGCAAGTTGCTCCAAAGAGATTCAAACTATAATACAAACCCACATTTCTCAAAGAATTTCAATGCCACATGGTCATTGCTCGATGGTTAGGTTTTGTTGACATTGGGAGCAATATAAAACTATTCTAAACCCTAAAAATCGCATTTGTCTTGTCTTTGCTGTGGAGTGGACGAGCTGCAGGCTCATGGTCGCATGGCCTCACCGTTTCGCTCCTGCTGCAAATGAGAACCTTTGCTTCTATGGCTTACCTTTACCTGTGAGAGTCTTTCATTTCCTCGCCATTCTCCGCATACGAGAGTTTTACTACCATTCTTTCTCTCTGTGAGTGTGTGGTCTTTGTCGCTAATACCAAGCCTTTGTGTGAGCTATCATTCGGCATTGGTGTAGTGATAAAACTCTGTATTGTGAGTTCGGTGTTTGGTTTAATTCGGCATTGATTTGGACTTCCTTGCTAGGGTTTCTCAATAGTGCTTCCTTCATTGCTTGGCATTAATGCTCTTGTGGTTAGGGTCTGTTCTCGTTACACAATTCGAGGTCGAGGTCAATTTCTTCAGGTGAGGAATTTCTTTGGGTTTATAACTATTCTTCACTAGTTCATAAATTATTAACTATGTCGTTTGTATACATTTCTCAATTAGTGTTTTATTATACTCGTGCAGGCTTACAAGTGAAGGGTATGTGCTAGAATACGCCATAAAGTCTCCACGCAGGGATTCCAGGATTCGTATCCATTCTGGTAAGCCTCGGTCTCACCTGAGGTTCTCCTGCATTGGTTGTATGGTGTTTATGTTGATACTGCCCACTTGGTTCTTGGGTTCTGCTCGGTCATGGTTACATGGTGATTTGTTTATTTTGGAAGGCCATGTGGCCGAGACTGTGATATGTGGTTTAAAAAAAAAACCTTGAAGCCCTAGAGGTTGTATCGTGATGGAAAACTTGGGGCTTTCTTGAACATAGTTTTGATTTCAATAAAGTTATTTTTGTACAGGTTTTCAAGCCGTGTCTTAAGTTGTAAAAAGGCCATTAGGCCGTAACCTCTAAGGTGACAGTAGTGGTTTTGATAATGATGATAGGGTTTTAGATGTTGTCTATAAATTGAAAATTATTTTAAGTTTTGTTTCATGACTTGTATATTCAGAAATAAATATATAATGTGTTTTTAAGAAGATGATGGCATCTGTGAAATTCTATCGATTCTGGTTTTTCTTCAATTATGTTTAAATTATCCTAAACAGAGATTATTGTTACTGTAATTTGATATTTATTTTTATTATGTTTAAAAGTGAAATGAAATGTTTCAAACAATTAGTTTCTAAAATATAATTTGATTTTACTGTCAATAATAATTACTCCAGTAATTAGATAGAAGAAAGGTTGATTATGCAACCTACGTCTTTACTGTATTTTTCTAGGTTGAAAACGTGTGGAAAGGTTTTTATTTACTTTCCTAGTTTATATTTACCAAACAGTTTTAATACGGTTTCCTGTGGAAATATAATTAAGTTTTGTATATTTATTTATTAGGTAATTGTGATTATACCAATGAAATAATGTATGCTTATTTGATTTTGGTTGAAAACTGTATCATCCCTCTATTAATAAAAGAGGAGATAATGATAGTCATGATTGACAGTTTTCTTCAAAATAGGTTTTATTTATAAAACCTTGATTACTTTTAAATTATTATTGAGTTTATTATTTGATTACAATGTTATTCAATTACACTTTTACTTAGATTAAAGATGAAATTATATTAGTAATTTCTAGCCTTATTATACTATTTTCTTTAGTTAACCGTGCTTATTTAATTTATATTTTTATAATGTCTTTAGTTACTATAATAATAAGCTTACAATAATATATTATATCTACTGTGTAAATAAATACACAAACTAAGTATCTATGTACTTTTATATTTCCTAGAGACAGGTTTGTTTATGTTATTACAAAATACTCAGTCAAAAGAAAACATCTAAAATAGAAAGGGAAAACATACATATGAATTACTCTTATGAAACCTATAGAAGGTAATAAAATACATTCATGCATTCTTCATTCGATTCTTTATCTGAATTTAATATAACCTATTGTACTAGAGTACTACCTTAAAAAAGGAAAAGGTGTGGAAAAATACAGTTAGGTATTTTTTTAATCTATCAGTAAAATTGGAAATTCTTCTAATCATTTGCCCTAATCTATCTAATCCAGCATTTAACTATCTTTTCACAGTAAAAGTAATTCATTAACTAACCTTAACAACAATAGAACAGAAGCATAACATTTTATTGCTTAAACTCAATCCTTCTATATGTAAATAAACAATTAAAAAACTAGATAAATCATGTAGAACCTGGAAATGTAGAAGCGGTGACAACAGCTTAAGGAACCTATTCCTCCCAACCAAATCCTGGAGAAAAGATGAACTGCAAATCTCAGGACCCCCAAGCTTGTCTCCTGGTAGAAGTACTGGGTGAGAGATGTAGTTTAGTAATCCTCTGCAACTCTACTGCGTGTTTAGCAATAAATCTATTCTGCATGTAGTAGTATGAACTCATCTTAGAATAGTTGCACTAGTTCAGATCTTCAGCACTTTTCACTCAAAACAAACTTCAGCTAGTCCCCTCCATCGAATTTTCTTGTGCACTTCATTCAATCAGAATGTTCACAAGCCAAGAATGAGTAGCCTCAGTTGTCTTCAATGGGAAGTTTTATTAGCATGCCTAGGCCATTTGGGTCAGTTTTCACTTAATGAGCCACCTGCTCTTGTTCCACTTTCTTGGGGAACATGACCACAAAAATAGGGAAGTTGCCTTCTGCAACAGCTAGAAGTAGTTTGAGGATGCTACCAAGTGTCAATCTACTCTCAACCCAACCTACTCCATCAAGTGACCAGTAAAACACTCATTTAACAACTTCCTTAAGCTGTTGTCTCATCTTTCATTTATTAATTAGTAAAATATTCAGCAATTACATTCAATTATCCTTGACCCCGCTTGGTCATTAATTACAGACTTTATAATAAAATATAACATAATGTTTCTTAAAACATAAATGTTTTGCAATTTGGGGCATGTGACACATAACTGGTGGTTTTGTTGTTTAATGAAACAGAAGCAGAAAGCATGCTTTTCGTGTGTACTCTATGTTAAAAAAAGGAAGGAAATTTTTTTTGTTTTGCTTATTGTGTGGGTAATTTGATTCAGAAGAAAGCAAGCAGAGAAAAAAAAAACGTATAGAAAAAAAGAACCTCTGTTTTTTATTCAACAACTGGTACAGGGTTTTGAATCGCATAGTCATCGTTTAATGGATCAATAAATGTGAATGTCATTGTGCGTATTAAATGAATACCTCTTGAACCATTCCTGACTATGTTTTTGAAAAGATAAAGCGGTGCATCATCAGATGCAGGCTTCTCTTGCACCTTCAAGAAAAGCTATTTATATGGTTCCCCGACTTGTAGCTATAGAAGACATAAATAAACATTTGTTAATGTTTTTCAATGGTTGAAAAGAAACTGATCTAGATGTATTTTGTACACACACACACACACACATATGGAAAATGGTATTTTGCAATCATAATATTTCAATGCAAGCAATAGTCTTTACAGTTGCATGGTTGTTCATTATTTCACTATCTTTGATGTAGAAATTGAATTGTCGGTTGTTATATTGAGCTGCGACAATTATTGTTGCAATTGTGCCAATAGCATAGCTATCATTCGAAAAGAGGAGCTCAGAAATCGCCATATCAGGAGGAAGTATTTGTACTGCACAAACTAGACCATTTGTTTCAATTGTAGTGTTTGCCAACAAGACGATTGAATATTTTACATCACCTTGTTCATATTGACCTTTTTTATTCAATCCAAATTTGTTGATTCGGACACTTTTTCCAGGTTGGAGGAAACTACTAGATTGTTTGATCAAGTTGTCATTAACACTGGCTGTGATACTCATTTGTCTGTCTTTGTCTACCAAGTCTGCATGCAAAATGTTTGTTTTGACAAGGGAATTCTGATTTTTGTTTTGTGAAGGGCCATAGATAACCAAAACATCCCCTTCGAATGCACTTCCATAACTTGTTGTACAGAGCTGTATGATAGTAGATGGTTGGATTGGTGTTTGCTTTATTCTGCAAATCGCAGAATAAAGATACATGAGGAGGTTTAAATTTTCAAAGCAACAATGAACAAAGGTTGATGAAACTATTTATATGTTTATTAAAAAACTTGAATATATACAGCACAAAAGAACATGAATGAGAACAACTTCTTGGTATTATCTGTGTTTGATGCTGCATTCGTTGTTGGATCGTATGTTTGTAAAAAATTGCCTGTTGCTGCAGCGTTTTCCTGTTGTACCATCTCCATGAGAGAATCAGATACAACACAACTCTTCATTTTTTGTGTTCTTGTCACAATTGATAAGTAACAAGAATTCTATGCACTACATTCATGTTAAGACACAAACATGTGAAGCGAGTGTAAAGTGGCATTGCATATTTAAAAAGTATACAAAATAAAATGGGAAAAATAGCATAGAGTAAACACGAGTATATTACCTTTTCTATATATAATGGATGCAATTCCAGTGGGAGTAAATACGCACAGTAATTTTTATTGACAAACTTCTCTGTTTTTTCTTTTCAATTTGTGTTTTTGCCTAGTTTTAGTGTTGACAATGCATCAATTGTCATTTTTTTTTGTGATTCGTTGGTTAGTATTTATATCACTATCCATGCATTTTTTTTCTTTTTTGGTTGTTTTTCTTTTTTGTTGTTGTGCAAAGAAGCAAATAAAACAAGATTGTTGAAAACCCAATTTTTTTTATGTGTTTTTCATGTGTGCAGAACAATGAAAAGCAAAAAAAAATGTTGATCATATTTTCTGACACTAGGAAAGAAATCCAAATGTTGTTGGAATGGTTTGTTAAGGCAGTGTCTATGTTCTGAACAAAAAAGCACGATTGTTAGAAGACTATGTGTATGTTATAATCAGTTTTCATGAATAAACTGATTGAAATTTGTAGGGATAGATAAGAAACTGGGATTGTGGTCAGTCCAGTACGCATCTTGGATAGTGAAAACAAGATCATTGATTTGTAGGCTTGTCCAAATATGGTCAATCATTGAGGCTGGGATGGTTGTTGGATTTGTTGTTTTAAGTGTCAAAGATCTTGATTCCATAAAAAGATGCAAATTTTTTTTAATATGTTTCTTGTAGCATGTCAATGTTAAATTCGCTAGCTATCAGAAAGTGTGTGGTGCTTATGTTGTTTGATAACATTTGCTCTAGTATATCAAAGAGGCTTTCTAGCTGAGCATGTGGTGCAACGCATATGTTAATTAGCTTTAAGAGAATACCTTCTAATAGTATGTATGTGGCAGACCCCTTTCCCAATAAGCTAGGGATTACAAGATGAGGGGTCATATGAAAGGAGGCCACACATTCTTAATTAACCTAACCTAAGATCAAATGGCAAAGGCCAAGGGAACATTGTAAAATTCAACATCCTACAAGGGTCATGCTTGATCTATAGATAGATGGCACAAACGATCTCCATGTTGATAGTTGAGACAAGTAACCACTTCTAAATTTGGATAGCTTGGAATCTTCAAAATTGGAAGACATGAATGAAGGTGATAACAGGGACATCTCAATCCTAGAATTACTAGCGAAGGGTAGCAAGGATGATAATGACAACCATGATCAAGATTTGTTGATGAGTGTGTGAGCAAAGTATGTGCCTCAGTGGATTTATTATTACATGTAGCGTTTACTATCATCACATCACTCATAATAACATAGGTCACAAAATATTGGCAAGTTTAGATTAGTCAACCTAACTGTCCAAACTCAACAAGACTCGTTGCATAAAAAACTAGATAACTCTTAATTAACATGACTAGTCAACTAAGAACCCATCAAATTTTTATAGTGCTAGTGAAGGTTCACAAATAAGCATAATGGACACTATTAAAAATGTGGACTTTTTTTTTCATTTTCAAACTTTTTCTCCACTCTTCATTGTTTCTGTCTGAGGGTTTCAACATTTTCAAGAACATTAGATTCTTGCTACAATTGCATTTGAGGTTTTGCTTCCAAAGACTTGCAAATGTTTTAGAAAAAGGAAATAGCTATGAGTAAAAGCATTGAATTTTTTTAGTTCAATTCTCTCAGCTAGTTGCAAAGGTAAATTGATTCAACGTCGTAGGAGACATTTTGAAGGAGAGATTCTTAGTAAATCTGATTTGTCTATACTAGGAATTGAATAGCATAATTGCCTTCTCTTATTCTATGTCTTATCCTATGTCACATTTTCAGAGTGTTAAGTTGGTGTGAATTGTTGAGGTTGGGGAAGTGGGGTCGGTGTAAATTGTTGAGGTTGCAGAAGTGGGATCTCATCTTATCTTATGTCACATTTCCAGAGAGTTGAGTTGGTGTAAATTGTTGGGTTGGGGAAGTGGGGTAAGGTAAGATATCTGTGTTACAACTTTGTTTTGATTTAGTATAGATAAAATTTGCATTTACCATGACCTTA
>LPNX010644471.1:53594-75938 GCA_001517045.1 Pseudotsuga menziesii | reverse complement strand
GGCAAAGAGGGAAGGGAGTTAATTAATTAAAGGGATGTGAATTGTGAATTTTATTAAGTTAATTAATTAAAACTCTCCGACAGAGAGCACTCTTGACCTCGTCTTATGACAGTGGTTCAAGAGACTTAGCTAATAGTGCTCTCCGATAGATAGTGGTTTAGAGATCCAATGCCGTTTCTGGGTATTCCGATCGAAGATCGGTCAGAGCATACTTCGGCAAAGAGGGAAGGGGGTTAATTAATTAAAGGGATGTGAATTGTGAATTTTATTAAGTTAATTAATTAAAACTCTCCGACAGAGAGCACTCTTGACCTCGTCTTATGACAATGGTTCAAGAGACTTAGCTAATAGTGCTCTCCGATAGATATATGCTTGATGCAAGGATATGCAATGGGAATGCTCTCCGATAGAGAGTGCTCTTGACTTGGATTACGGCAAGTTCAAGAGACTTCAAGATTAATTGATTAACTTATTAAACAATGAAAATACGACTCTCCGATAGAGAGCACTCTTGATCTACAAAGTGAGATTCAAGAGATTTCTACTTTAAACAGTTGAATTACTTATGAAAGATACAAAAAATTAAAAGATGAAGTAATCAACCTAGTTAATGAAACAAAATGGGCTAATCTAACAATTAGTATCTACTTTGCAAGAAAAATGAAACTACTCTAAGTACTCGAAATAAATCTAAGCTAAGAACAAAAAACACTCTTCCCCAAATGGGGAAGAAAAACCAAGTATGGGAGGCCCTATCCCACTTAGCCTTGTTTTATTAATGAATTACAAATGCCTGTGGAACTTAATCCTTGTCAGGACTTTGAGAAGTAACTTAAGTAAAAATGAAAAACTCTTATGAGTTTGTACAAAGGAGAATGAATTCTTTTTTGGCTTTGGATCATTGTCTTTGGATCTAGCTCTGCTTGCTCTTTCTTGTTTGGTTTTGCTTTTGGTTCACCTGTGGATAAGAGCTCTAAACAAGGACTAGTGAGAGTGTTAGGAAACCAAATTTAACCTATGATTCGAAAAGATTAAGTGGATGAGAAGACAAGTGCCTTATGAGATGAAACAGGAGATCAAAACAATGGAATGAGACCCAAAATCAAAGCTTGGAAAGGATCAGGCAAGCTCACCGTTTTTTATGTAAAATGCATGTTTTTTGGCGAAACGACTTGGGATTTTTTGCGAATTTAAAATTAAAGATTTTTTAACATTTTAGGCTAATTTCCAGAATCTGGAAAATAGCAGAAAATTGCAGAAAATCAGTAAAAAAACAGCAAGTACAAAATGGCACGCTTTTCGAGAAAAAGTCAAAAAATTAAAAAAATTAAAATTTTTGAAAATTTTCTAATTTTTTAATGAATTTCCAGAATTTAGAATTAATAGAAAAAGTAAAAAATCAGCCCAAAAAATAGCAAGCTTGAAATGGCACGTTTTTCGAGAAAAAATCAAAATTAAAAAAAAAATTTGAAAATTTTTGAAAATTTTCTGATTTTTTAATGAATTTCCAGAATTTAGAATTAACAAAAAAAGTCAAAAATCAGCCCAAAAAACAGCGAGCTTGAAATGGCACGCTTTTCAAGAAAAAGTCAAAAAAATAAAAAAAATAAAAAATTGTGGGCTCCAGATGACTTAGGACGTGACCATGATCTATCTAAATAATGTCTAGTAGGCTTATAACACTTAGTTGGGCTCTAATAACCCCCCAAGGCCCAGAATTCAACGTCGGACATTCCAGCTTTGGAGGAAGCGGGAGAAAACCTCGTCAATTATACTCGGCTGAAGGCAGAGCATAATTGTCAAGGGCAAAAAACTCCCTGGAATACCCTATTTGAGATTCTACGTCTCAGGAGACCGAACCACTCAAAAATATCCTACTAGCACATTTTATTACAAACCCCGTGGGGCCATGGTCAAAATTATTCAAAACAAAAAGTGACTAGCCAATATTGGCTAGACAAGCAGACGGATCAACTGATACACTGGAATAAGACTTTGAACAAGTCTGTCAACCGACGGCTCCTCAGGTAACCCAACTATGGTACAAAAAGGTTGGTAACACAGTTTCTCCTTTTATATAAGCCTCCCTGCAAAAAGATCAAAAAGCCTCGTGACACTGGTATTGGGCCTCTGCTTGTCTACCCCTGTGGCTTTTTCGACGAGCCTTCAGCAAATGATATGGGAGGTGCTGGTATCTGTATCTTCCTGAATAAGGACCACTCCTTCGAGTTTGCACTGGGGTTAGGAACTGGTACCAATACCAAAGCTGAACTGCTGGGACTTTGGGCACTTCTGCATGTGGCTCAAGTCATGGGTCTCCCCACTTTGAACATTTTCGGGGACTCATCAGTTATCATTAGCTGGGTTAATGGATTCAATGCCCTTGCACCCCCTGAGCTCAGTCATTGGTGCAGGGCTATCAGGCATTTGTGTTCTTTTTTTCTCCAACCTGTCCTTCAGCCATTTCTATCGTGAATATAATCAGATTGTTGACTGTCAATCGAAGGTTGCCTTGTGTTTGGCTCCAGGTACTTGTATCTTTTCTGAATATTTTGAAGACCTTTTGGTCTTCCATGACACTCTTATGCTCTTCCAAGCTTGGTGCTAGAATATTTACTCCCTCATTCTTGTCAAAGCACCCATTTACTGTTTAGGAGCAGGCGCCTTTTGATTGTGGTTCAGCACCTTCTGATAGTGATGGGTTATGAAGGACCAGTTTACCTTTTAGTCATGTCTGGAGATATTGGATGATCGTATTTGTGGGATTAGTTCCTATCTCCCCCCAGGGCAGCTTGTTGTGTTGGGTTTTATTTTTGGAGATCTGCATCAGTTTCTCTCCCCTTGCACTTATATTTGATTGTAGCCCTCTTATCAGGGTTGGCATGTTAGATGCCCTATGATTCTTCAATGAATATCGAGGACAGGGTTTTTTCCTTTTGAAAAAAAAAAAAAAAGCACCACGTAGCTTTCCATAGTTAGTGATGAACATGGATGTTGTTCATGGGCATCAAAACAACCCTTCCATACATTTCAACATGATACCAAGTCATCTATGTATGGTTTACTTTCTTGATATGAATCATACCAAGTCATCTATGTATGGTTCGCCATTATATGAGCTATCATATTTTCATTCTTAATCTCTTTATATGCTATCATATTCACCATTATATGAGCTATCATATTTTCATTCTTTATCTCTTTATATGCTATCATATTTTTATTCTTAATATCTTTATTTGAGTGTTGAACTCTTAAGGATATACATGAAGCATAATATTCATCTTCAACTGTCAAATTATGAAACTTAAATTTAAATATGCATATTTTGTAGTAAAAAATATTACTATGTCAAACTTAAGAAATTTAAATTTAAAAATATGCATATTTTGTAGTAAAAAAAAATATTATAAGAAATTTAAATTTAAATATGCATGTTTTGTAGTAAAAAAATATATTATTTGATAAGCTCACATATTAAAATCGCAAATAGCACCTATTAACTTTAATTAAGATAAACTCTTCACAAATAAACTCCAGGTTTGAGAAAGTTCCATTCCACCATAAAAACTATTTAAAGTAGAACAATTCCATGGTACATAAAATTTAGATAGAGGGTCAACAACCAAAGTTCTATTGATATAATCAGTGCCAAGCAATCATCATTTCTAATGGATGTAAAGTCTATTAAACTATAAAAAATACTGTAACAGAGAAATCAACATCCTTCCCAAGTAGAGAGGGAGTAGGCTTGCTTATATCCCTCTATGTACTTCTCTAGAGACACAAAATTGAATTGAACAAACAATTTAAGCAAGTAAAGACCATACTGATAATGGCCACAAAAGTAGGTCAATGGGAATGTTGAATACAATGATGTTGTTACAAAACAGGAGTACCAAACTGTCTACTACAAAAGGAAATACACAGAAAAGAAAGTAAAGTGAAGTGGAGAAGAGAAATGAAATCTATGCCAAAATAGAAATATCTATAAAAGTATTTAGTATATTAATATGAGCATATCAAGAAGCTCCCCCAAAATATGTAATGAATGTTTAAGATCAATAAAGACCTGAAGTAAAGGTAATTTCTGTATACTACAGTACTAAAGTAAACTTTCACTGAATTCACATATCTATCCCTCTATGTACTTCTATAGAGACACAAAATTGAAGTGAACAAACTATTTAAGCAAGTGAAGACCATATAGATAATGGCCACAAAAGTAGGTCAATGGGAATGTTGAATACAATGATGTTGTTACAAAACAGGAGTAACAAACTGTCTAAAAAAAAGGCAATACACACAGAACAAAGTAAAGTGAAGTGGAGAAGAGAAAGTGAAGATGGGAATGTTGAATACAATGATGTTGTTAGAAAACAAGAGTAACAAACTGTCTAAAAAAAAAGGCAATACACAGAAAAGAAAGTAAAGTGAAGTGGAGAAGAGAAAGTGAAGACCATATAGATAATGGCCACAAAAGTAGGTCAATGGGAATGTTGAATACAATGATGTTGTTACAAAACAGGAGTAACAAACTGTCTAAAAAAGTCATACACAGAAAACAAAGTAAAGTGGAGAAGAGAATACAAATGATGTTGATACAAAACAGGAGTACCAAACTGTCTATTACAAAAGGCAATACACAGAGAAGAAAGTAAAGTGAAGTGGAGAATAGAAATGAAATCTATGCCAAAATAGAAATATCTATAAAAAATATTTAGTATATTAATATGAGCATATCAAGAAGCTCCCCCCAAAAATATGTAATTAATATTTAAGATCAATAAAGACCAGTAAAGGTAAATTCCAAATACTACAGTACTAAAGTAAACTTTCACTGAATTCACATATCTGGAAGAGTAAAAATTTCTCACATATCTGGAAGAGTAAAATTTTCTAGAGAAGTGCGAGATGTGCTCTGTACTAATTATTGTTGTTATTACTCAAAATTGTCCCTTGGGAGAATCAGTCCCAAGGGGGTATGAGATCATCTAGATTCATTGTCTCTGTCACTAACAACAAATCTCTCTCCCTTGAAATTTGTGTGTGCTAGTTTCAGTGGGGTATCCCTAGTTGATTCTTCCATGATTAAAGCTGAAAACCTGCAAGTAACTCTTCTAGTAAATAAAGAATACATGTAGATCTGTGACTAAAGATTGCATATCAGCGCTCAGATTCTTGAAATCTATGAACAGATGTGTCAAATATGCACTTCAAACTGTAAAATTGTGTTGAAATTCGTATGTTGAGTGATGCAAAGAGCAATGGGAAATGGAGAGAGAGAAGTATTGTCAATTTAAATCAAAACTAATTCTCGTTAATAAAAGATTCTAAAATCTGAATCATTATTAGAAAAAAGAGCATTCCACATTTAATGAATTCTCATGGTGGGACAAATTCATAAACCAGACAAACTTGCCTTCAATAATCAAAGATGAAAATACATAATTATGATACAAACCAAGACCTAGCTCGCTCCAAGGACCTGGAGGGAATGCAGAATAGCATTCACTACTCAAGATCTTGTTGATCTACAAAAACACCCTAAATAAGCTTTCAGACTCTGGGCATTAACACTAGAGGACAAAAGACAAGAATAGTAGAAGAAGATGAACAGCGGACACTAATGACCTACTCCTCCTCCTGGCCTGGTGTTTTTGCTTGAAGATATTGTTCTAATACTTTAATACTTTGGCCCTGCTTTTCTACCAAATAATTTATTCTAAATTTGCCTTCAACAAAATCCCAGAAGACACTAAAAGTAGCGCTATCTTTACTGGTTGTGAAGCATTTTTTTTTATCAACTAAATTTTCAGTTAAGATGCTAATTTTACTACCATCTCCAATCTACTTGTCTTCTTCAGCAGTACTGAATTTTGACACCAAAAAACAAAATACATCTCTTCTAATTTAGAAGTTGATTTAGGTGTTTTTGTCTGCTTTATTTGTCCTTCCAAACCTGCTAAAATCATCAATACAAGAGAGTTGTTCTAGAGTGATTTCTGTGCCTTTTTATCACCTCGTAATGAAGATGGAAAAGCTTATTCATCTCCCCAAAATTAGGCACTAGGTAGATTCTCAAATAAATACTAATTTGGATGTGATGATTGGTCTTCATATGCTGCACTATTGTTGAAGAAGCTCTTGTCTTTGTTGTACCATAAATAGATCATGCAAGTAGTTGTTTTTCTCTTCTTAATAAATATTGGTAATTTTTAATAAATAAGCATTATTTTTTTCCCCTCATTTAAAGCTAATATCCAAGGTAGCCATCAATTTCACCTTATCTCATCTCATCTTATCTTTTGTCACACATCTCATCTTATCCTATGTCTTATTCTATGTCTTATCCTATGTCACATTTCTCATCTCATCTTATCTTTTGTCACACATCTCATCTCATCTTATCCTGTCTTATTCTATGTCTTATCCTATGTCACATTTTCAGAGAGTTAGGCTGGTGTGAATTGTTGAGGTTGGGGAAGTGGGGTTGGTGTAAATTGTTGAAGTTGCAGAAGTGGGATCTCATCTTATCTTATTATGTCACATTTCTAGAGAGTTGAGTTGGTGTAAATTGTTGGGTTGGGGAAGTGGGGTAAGGTAAGATATCTGTGTTACAACTTTGTTTTGATTTAGTATAGATAAAATTTGCATTTACCATGACTTTATGCGCGTAATTTTCGCACTTCCACTTTCTATTCCACATTAATGTACTTAGTAGTTTGATGGACCTATTTGTGGTTGTGGTTGTGGTTTTATTAGACATTAATAAAACTATCTCATCAGTTCCCCCTATCTTTGATGCCAGCAATAGAAGAGAGGTGAGGTCGTGTTCCTAGCTGCCAGAGGGCCAATCCTACTAGTGGACCTATTTGCAGTTTTATTAGACATTAAGAAAACTATCTCATTTGGTATTATTTTATGTCACATTTCCAAAGAGTTTAGTTGGTGTGAATTGTTGGGTTTGGGGAAGTGGAGCAATTATTTGTGCCATATTACAAATTAAAAAATCAACAAAAGTGTAATATTACATGTCTCAAAGAGACACAAGAGTGACATAAAAAAACAAGGACCATCAACTGCTGGGCTATGAACCTTTACATAGACAGATGCAATCTTGTTATTTAATCCAATGTAGTTAAATCTATAAACAAATGCACTAATCCAAAAGTGAAGTCATAAAAGTCATAATACTTGTGCAAGACTTGAAGGCATATATATAAGCACCACGTAATCAGCTTCAGATCGGGCTTCCCCTCATTGGAGTTAATTGGATTATGGCTTGTCTTTTATCGGCTAACTTTGCTGTCCTTGTCAATGGCACTCCTTCCCGGTTATTTCCAGCCTCAAGAGGAATCAGACAAGGATGTCCCCTTTCACCACTATTGTTCATCCTTGTCATAGAAGGATTGAGTCTTTTGATTTCAAATGCTAGAGAGCAGGGCCTCATACGAGGTATTAAAATCTCTCCATCTCTAGCTCTTACTCACTTATTATTTGTCGATGATGTGATCCTACTTGGTTCGGGTACCCTGCTTGAGTGGACAACTTTTGATGTTATTCTCGGCACCTTTTGCAAGGCTTCGGGGATATGTATTAGTGTTGATAAATCTTGCTTTCTCTTCAAACATGTAGATGAGGATATCTTGGGAGGTATTTCCCGTGTGCTGCCTTACAAAATGGAACCCATTGTCTCTGGTTTTAAGTACTTGGGGTACTTCCTCAAGCCCTTGGGGTACAAAGTCAGTGATTGGAATTGGTTAATCTAGAAATATGAGAAGAGGATTCATACTTGGACTCACAAGCTACTTTCACTGGGTGGCCGTCTGATTCTTGTTCAAGCAGTGCTGTCTAGTCTCCCTGTCTACTGGTTGGGTTTGGAAATGATCCTAGTCTCTATATTGACTAGGCTCAGGAGCATCACATATGCTTTTCTATGGGGCTCATCTGGGTCTCATCATAGGTATCATTTGTTTAACTAGCAGCATTTATCATGGCCGAAGGAATTCGGTGGTTGGGGCATCAAAAACCTTCAGTGGTTTAGTATTGCTCTACGCTCTAAAAATCTATGGATGGTCCTCCATAGTGATGGTTTATGGAATAAGGTACTACACTCAAAGTATATGAAGAATCTCCCGGTGGCTGACTGGCTCAGAGGTAAAAATTTCAATTCTTGTGGTGTTTCTTTGATTTGGAGAGGGTTCTTGCAATCTCTGCCATGGCTGGGGAGTTTTTTATATTGGCTTGTGGGTAATGGTAATGATATTATTCTGGGCATTGACCCCATAGTGGGCTCTCAAGTCTCTCACTTACTTCCCTTGGAGCTCAGAGAATACCTTGCTGACTTGGATATAGTCACTCTTGCACAAGCTCACAATGCTCATCCTGATGCACATCATTATTAGTTCATGACGGAGGAATTGAATCTTACAGGTGACTGGAAGCTTGCTTGGGACAACTTTGTCAGGGTTCTGGAGTTGGGGAGGATTAGACTTCATGCTCAGTCTGATACTCTTGTATGGAACCATAATAGGGCAGGGGGTTCAGCTACGGCAAAATCTGTTTATGAATATATTGTACTTACCTCTCAGCCTCTGCTCGTGAACAATATTCATTCTCTGATTTGGACAAGCTCTCTTCCCACAAAGATTGGTTGTTTCATTTGGTTGGTGATGGAAAACAAAATACTAACTTGGGATAACCTTCAGAGAAAAGGGTGGATTGGGCCTGGTTTCTGTACTCTTTGTGGTGATGGTGCAGATTGTGTACAACATATTTTCTCTTCATGTTCTGTATGGAGGGAAGTCATCTGTCATCTCAGTAATAAATACCAATTCATTCCTCCTTAGCAGTGTGATGACATTAGTTCCTATTTAAGGAATTGGATAAGCAGTTTCACCAAGTATACTTCAGCTTGTTTCATCATATTCTTTGCTTTATGGACTGTATGGAAGGCTAGAAACGCTTCCATATTCCAAGAAAAAAAGCATTTTGTTTTAAACATTGTATTTCAGATTGACCAATTTCTCCTCTTATATAATCCTCCCTGCAAAAAGATCAAAAAGCCCCGTGACACTGGTACTAGGCCTCTGCTTGTCTACCCCTATGGATTTTTCGATGAGCCTTCAACAAATGATATGGGTGGTGTTGGTATCTGTATCTTCTTGAATAAGGACCACTCCTTCGAGTTTGCACTGGGGATAGGAACTAGTACCAATACCAAAGCTGAACTGCTGGGACTTTGGGCACTTCTGCATGTGGCTCAAGTCATGGATCTCCCCACTTTGAACATTTTCAGGGACTCATCAGTTATCATTAACTGTGTTAATGGATCCAATGCCCTTGCACCCCCTGAGCTTAGTCATTGGTGCAGGGCTATCAGGAATCTGTGTTTTTGTTTCTCCAACCTGTCCTTCAGCCATTTCTATTGTGAATATAATCAGATTGCTGACTGTCAATCGAAGGTTGCCTTGTGTTTGGCTCCAAGTACTTGTATCTTTTCTGAATATTTTGAAGACCTTTTGGTCTTGCATGACACTCTTATGCTCTTCTGAGCTTGGTGCTGGAGTATTTACTCCCTCATTCTTGTCAAAGCACCCATTTTTTGTTTGGGAGCAGGCACCTTCTAATTGTGGTTCAGCACTATTATGTCCCCGATAGTGATGGGTTATGAAGGAATAGTTACCTTTTAGTCATGTCTGGAGGTATTGGATGATCGTATTTGCGGGATTAGTTCCTATCTCCCAGAAGGGTAGCTTGTTGTGTTGGGTCTTATTTTTGGAGATCTGCATCAATTTCTCTCCCCTTGCACTTATATTTGATTGTAGCCCTCTTATCAAGGTTGGCACGTTAGATGCCCTATGATTCTTCAATGCATATCAAGGACAGGTTTTTTTTCCAGATGAACAGATGTGTCAAATATGCACTTCAAACTGTAAAAATGTGTTGAAATTCGTATGTTGAGTGATGCAAAGAGCAATGGGAAATGGAGAGAGAGAAGTATTGGCAAGTTAAATCAAAACTAATTCTCATTAATAAAAGATTCTAAAGTTTGAATCATTATTAGCAAAAAAAGCATTCCACTTTTAATGAATTCTCATGGTCGGACAAATTCATAAACCAGACAAACTCACCTTCAATAATCAAAGATGAAAATACATAATTATGATACAAATCAAGACCTAGCTCGCTCCAAGGACCTGGAGGGGATGCAGAATAGCATTCACTACTCAAGATCTTGTTGATCTACAAAAACACCCTAAATAAGCTTTCAGACTCTGGGCATTAATACTAGAGGACAAAAGGCGAGAAGAGTAGAAGAAGATGAACAACAGACACTAATGACCTGCTCCTCCTCCTGGCCCGGTGTTTTTGCTTGAAGATATTGTTCTAATACTTTAATACTTTGGCCCTGCTTTTCTACCAAATAATTTATTCTAAATTTGCCTTCAACAAAATCCCAGAAGACACTAAAAGTAGCGCTATCTTTGCTGGTTGTGAAGCATTTTTTTTTATCAACTAAATTTTCAGTTAAGACGCTAATTTTACTGCCATCTCCAATCTACTTGTCTTCTTCAGCAGTACTGATTTTTTACACCAAAAAAACAAAATACAACTCTTCTAATTTAGAAGTTGATTTAGGTGTTTTTGTCTGCTTTATTTGTCCTTCCAAACCTGCTAAAATCATCAATACAAGAGAGTTGTTCTAGAGTGATTTCTCTGCCTTTTTATCACCTCATACTAAAGATGGAAAAGCTTATTCATCTCCCCAAAATTAGGCACTAGGTAGATTCTCAAATAAATACTAATTTGGATGTGATGATTGGTCTTCGTATGCTGCACTATTGTTGAAGAAGATCTTGTCTTTGTTGTACCATAAATAGATCATGCAAGTAGTTGTTTTTCTCTTCTTAATATAGGAATATTAACCTTGTAATAGAGGCACCCCGCTCTCTCTAAAAATAGCAACAATTACTAGGAAAAGAAACAAGTATTTTTCTAAAATAACGATGGATCAATTTTCCCAAACGGTATTAATAGGCCCTCACAAAGAGGGCACCCTTCTACTGTACAACTGACATCAAATTTCATTATGCAAACTGCTCAACTGGTAGTGATCTCCACCTCTAATCATAGCAAGAAAAGACACAACAATTCTAACTAAACATGGTGGTATACTCCCTCATATCACCCACTGGAATAATTCTCTTCTATATGCCTAATTTAGCATAAGGAAAATGCCGTGCAAGGTAACAAATCAACACCCTATCTCATTGTTAACTAGTTGAGATATACACAACAAAGGGAAGTTGTCTTCTAACATAGCATCACTATGTTAGATGTTATCACTTAGAATTGACCCTTGGGGAGATCAGTCCCCAAGGGGATATGAGAACATCTAGATTCATTGTCTCTATCACTAACAACAAATCTCTCACTTTGAAAGTAGCATGTGCATTCTAAACACATTTTGGAGGTACACTAACATTATGCTTTTAGAATTTCTGAAATCTCATTACTTTATGTTAATTCTTGTGCATATGCTATTCTTGTTGCACTTTGATGTCCATGCCTCATTTCTCTTTTAGCCATTTCCTTGAAACAACTTCCAACACTTAAATCAATATATAATGTAGTAAGACCTTACAAGTATCAGAGTTGCTTTTTTGGTTGCCTTTTATCATGTATATTTCACTATTCATATTGTATATTCATATGTACTAGCCTTGATAGACCCATTATGTACTAGATTCTTCAAAAATCTAAACTATGCTACGTGCAACAAAGTGAAGAAAGAAGAGAGCATGTGGAGAGCCTATCTGTACAGGGTGATTTTGTCCATTCTGAAGAGAGATACTAATTTTTAGAAGTTTTGATTTCATTTGGCAGATTATGAATTATATGATAAAAATACTAAAGGAGACCAAACCTATTAGATATGGGATGGACTTAGAGGGTACTAAAGGTAATAGTTAACTAAAAAGCTGAGTCAAATTGGCTGTTCTAATTAACTCAAGTCATAAATGTTAACTAATTTATTTTTTTTTCTCTTATTTTAACTGTGTTGACCTGTTTTGGCTACATTCTAATATCTTATGTATTTATTAGATCAATTACCAGATATTTAATAAGAATTTTGATAGTTCATCCTTGAACATTTTTTGATAGTTCATCCTTGAACATTTTTTAAAGGAGAGAACTATCCTGGTTGATTCTCACTATGCAAGTATGCCATACATTTTAAAAGTATAAGCCTGCTAGGAATTGCCCTTGGAAAAATTGCATAGCACACTTGCTGTAATATCCCTTCCTAAATATGCCCTTAACTTTTTTTCTCTTCATTGGTTGTATATTACAATGTCTCTTTGGTTGGTGACTTTTATCAAACACTTCACAGTTTCCTTCCTGGGTTTGCCGGTTTAGAGATGTAGTTTGTATGTTGAATACATAGAAATACTTTGTGAACAAATGTGCCAAATGACATTTACGAACAACAGATTCTCAAGAGGATATAATGCATCAATCATCAAAGGATTGCACAACCCAAATCATATATATATTTGTTGTTCCTTACTAGAAAAAATACCAGCAGCATTTAAGACATGAATATCAATGCTAACATTCACAATAAACTTGAATACAACGTTTCTTCAATCAAGAGATGAATCAGTAAATTAATAGCAGATTTCTAGTGAATATACCAAATTTCTTGTATGCCTGGAAATGGCGTTTGGTTCCCATATTGGTATACTTGTTGCACAGTGAATGATACCCTTCTCTAAGTGCACCCAGCTAGTGTGTCAATCTACAGAACGTCTTTCATTAAGATGTTTAAGAACAAAAGCAAGGAAATGCCCTTTTCAGAGACCTGCGTCCTCACCAAAGTCCACCTAGCTTTTCAAGGAAGGTGAAACTCCAACTCTCTAACCAATACATAGCTCTAGGTAAGAGTATTTGGCCAAAAGAAGAAGAATTGACCCTGACGATAAATAACACAGTCATGTGCCCTAGTGGAAGATATATTCAACTATTCCAACCATTTATATGCAACCACCAACAAGGAAGTCGACCCACTGGCAATATGCAGCACCCAGTAATCAAACTCAGCCCTTCTAACAAGGAATCTCAGTCTGTGATGAAGATATTCGGCCCAGATGAGGAAATACAACTTTCAACATAAAATCCCAGCCTTGAAGGGAATTTTACAGCCTCTTAGACTCCTGCGCCTCCTATTTCCTCCTCAACAAAACACTGGAATTTCTAGACAGATGCACCCTCCCTGAAAAGTCTCCTAACTGAGCTGGCAATTGCGCCCTCCTAGACTCTCAACTCTACAACAAAATCCAACAATGTAATCCGCTGAATACTTTCTCAAATGCAAGCTCAAATGAGAATCCTGAGTGGAATCTCTCTCAAATTAACTAGAGCGAATTTCTAAAGCTAATACCAGCTAGGGTTTCATTCCAAACCCTCTTCAAGCTCAAGATCTCTCTCCAAAATAAAAGCATGGTGATAGATCTGGATGATCTATCCTTGAACTTAGCTAGGATGGATAGATTTCACCATAGAAACCAAGACTTGTTGAGGGTTTCCATCCTCAACATCCAATAAGCTCACCGAGCTCTCAAGACCAAATCTCAATAATGAAAATAACAATGCATACCTTGAGAATTCGATTTGCTTCCTTTTATTATTTTTGACCTGTGCATGACACATGCAACTTAACTTATGCATGCATGCCGCATGCATTTTGAATTGGGCCTCGCATGCCACAAATGTCACTTGCTCTTGCTTAAGTGATCCTCTTTATTTACTAATGACTTCATGTCCCTGCCAATAGTGTGCTTGTATTTCTATGTGGCATAGTCATTAGGTAATTCCCCTACTTGTCACAAACAGGACATTACACCTGCAATGTCGAATCCAAAGCTTATAAAAAATCATGGTAATCATTTATACTAGCTACTTGGTTTTTTATTTGGTTTCAATAGTGTAACTACAGGAGCTGAGAAAGTGGATAAGCATTGACTTGGATTAGAACATTTCTGTAATTGCTGCAAACTATGAAGTGCAAGTTTAAATGATGCAATTCGCAGCTTGAATTACAAATGATGAAATATGGGTGTTAATATTGCTCCTCTCCCCAATTATTAAAGGGTGGGTGTTAACTCGCTTGCCTTACAAGCAGGAGATTGGTGGTTCGATTCCACCGTGCCCTGTCATAAATTAATAAATGATAGTGCAATTTCTTTTGTAAGTATACAACCAATTAGTCTTTTGTATTTCTATCGATGATGTTTCGTTGGTAGGGGTTGGTGACATTTCATTGGTTGTTCTTCTGGATGGCAGAGGAGGAATTATTGGATTACTTGCCAAACCTGCTGGAAGGTCAGAAGAATTGGGTGACGTCAAATGTTATCTAGATAGAGTTTACTACAAGATCTATCCACGTTGAGCCTAGGTCCTGGGATTGGATGGAGGTATGAGGGGTTTCTTCCATACACACCCCTTTTGGGTGCAGGTTTGGCGGCTGGATTGGTACCAGGGCTTGACTTCTCGGATGTCTCTTTCACCGGGAATTTGTGGAGCCAGTCTGGACAACCGTTTTCAGCTTTCACATCCTAAGCTTGGAATAAAGTTTCATATCATTCAGAGACCAATGGAAAGGGAGGGATTTTCCCCTAGTTTATGAAGGATTAGGTTTTCCATCAAACTCTGGCACTCTATGCGGCAGTCAAGGAAACGTATATAGTCCCTAAAGGAGATTGTCCTAGCAAGGGTTTACATATCTCCTTGCACCGTTGTCAGCATCCCACCCACTCTCGCCGAGTGTATATTGCTCGAAAGATACGTCGAAATTTATTGTTCCCATGTTGGATCCATCGAATCATAGTGGAAGTGGGGAGGAAAATGCCAGCTTAGAGAAAACCACATAAGCTAGGTCCTAGAAGGGGGTATCCCCAATCGGGAATGAAAGAACATCTTCTCATGTAAGAAAAAGTAGATAAAATCGAAAAGAAAGGTTGTAACGGCTAAGTTCCTCGATCGGTTGTCCCACCTCACTCATTCAAGGAACTTGACTTGGACGCCTTCAACACTGCAGATGGTAGGACACTTAGTCATTTTTACTCTAAGCGTTGGTTTGTCATGCGGTTTCCCATTGGCATGCAAGAGGGCGTGCATCCATCGAACAAGCGCTCGACCTAATGGATAAGTCGAACAACACTTTGGAAGTGCAGGCGCATAACCAGTGTTATCGAAACTGGAAAAACTGGCCAGTCTAACCAGTTTACAGGGTTGGTCGGTTCGATCAGCAAAAAAATAATAAAACCGGATTTTTTTCCAAACCGGGTACCGAACCGGCCGGAACCGGTCAAAACCGGTCGGTCTGGACTAGGGACTCATGACAAGGCACATAAAGGAAGCGGGCGACGACCAAGGCAAGTGGGCACTCGAAGTGACTTGGCAAAGAAAACAAGTGGCAAGAAGCATCAGTCGGCTATAGAGGGCTTGGACTAGCACGTCGAGTGGCAAATGGACCAGCAAGGGCACATCGACAAAAAGGATTGGAGCATTAGCAAGACCAGTGAGTGTTGAAGGGCACGTCTGAGGCTTCGATAACGAAGCTAAGTGGAAAACGGGCGTTGACAAGGGGCGTCATCCAACTCGTGTGCGGCAAGGGACCAAGGTAGGCATGTTAGCATGCGCACTAAGGCAATGTGTCTTGATGGGTGACCATGCAAGGGTCACCTCCCCGACACGCCTAGCGCATACAAAGGTGTGTCAAGGCTCATCCAAAGGTATCATCAAGAAAGGGAGTTGCAGCGAAGAGCTCTAAGGAAAAATCAAAGTTTGGGTGTCACAGTAGCTCGCAAGCCGTAGGGGTGCAGGCTATTTTAGCAGGGAAGTCTGCCTTCGGGTTTTGTGTGCTTTTCTCTTGGATGTAAAATTGTGGGGTTTGGACCAGCACGTCGAGTGGCAAGCGGACCGGAAAGGGCACGTCGAAAAAAAGGATTGGATTGTTAGCAAGACCAGTGAGTATTGAGGGGCACGTCTAAGGCTTCGACAATGAAGCTAAGTGGCAAACGGGCGTAATCCAAGTCGTGTGCGGCAAGGGACCAAGGTAGGCATGTTGGTGTGTGCACTAAGGCAAAGTGCCTTGATGGGTGACACGCAAGGGTCAGCTCACCGACACGCCTAGAGCATACAAAGGTGTGTCAAGGCTCATCTAAAGGTATCATCAAGAAAGGGAGTTGAAACAAAGAGCTCCAAGGAAAATCAAAGTCTGGGTGTCACAGTAGCTTGCAGGCCGTAGGGGCGCACACTATTTTAGCGGGAAAGTCTGCCTTCGATTTTTGTGGGATTTTCTCTTGGATGAAAATTTGTGGGGTTTCTGCATGCGAGGCTTGCTTGTGCCCGTGTAGGGAGTGTAGGGAGTGTTGTCGGCTGGGAGCGTCCACCTTGTTGTAACTCTATAATCTTTCATGATTTTATAGAAACCATGGCATGTCTTGTTGGGAGTGCCTGACACCTGTAATTTTGGTCTTTTGTCTCTTCTGCACATTTTACTTGATTTACTACTTATTAGATTAAATGGATAAGTGTTGAACCATCTAACGTAACACAACAGTAATTGTAAAAGAAGGGGGGAAGGTTCTTTGGAGATATGCTCACTGACTAGAGAAGCTGATATGCCCCTGAGAACCAACCACGTGCACAAATTGTGGGGTAATCTGAAGCAAGAGCCTATGAGGAGCAAAGTGCAATGTAGGGGTACTTCTCTCTCTCAAAGGTGGGAGTCTTTGAAAGATCTGACCCTATAAATGAAAGTGACTAAACGAAAGATGACATCAAGGAAGAAAGGGTGGACGTCGAACTATGCCTGGCTAATGGGTTGCAGAACGACACGCTTGCATCGAATGATGTGCTTGAGAAGCAGGTTTGAACTCTTTGTCGGTGCCCAGTCTGTCTGTATCAAGCTCAATCCCCAGATTTCATAAGTGTAGAGAACCATGGGTCTAATAATCGCCTCCATGAGATAGAGTTTGGACGAGATGTCCTGAAACTGGTTCTAGAAGCATTGTTTCTCAATAAGTGTTAAGAAACCATATCCTTTGCTGAGTTGAGGCTAGAAGGCTTTTCGCATGCCAAGATGTGGCCCCATGAGTTGTACTCCCAAGTAAATGTAAGATGTGGTGATCTCGATCTCTCCCCCCTAGAAGTAAAAATGTAGGTCTGTAAGAGATCCCTTCGATGCACTGAAGACCATAACCTTGGTTTTACTTAGGTTGAACGTCAACTATCGAAGGTCACAAAAGTTGTCTAAGGTGTTAATCTGTCTCTGTAGGCCCTCAGGAGTAGAGACCAATAACACCAAGTCATTTGCAAAGAGAAGAAGGGATATCAATACTTGATGTAGAAGGAAACCATCACCCTCTTGGATGTGCTTGTGGAGGAAAGACGAGAGGCGGCACACTTGCTTAACCCCAATGGTGCTCTAGATGAAGTCAGAAAGGACATGTTCCATACTAAGGCATCCCAGAACTGACTCGTACAGTCTCATGATGGATGCTAGAAGAGTCTCAGATATGATAATGTCACGGAGTCTCTGGAATAATGCTTCCCTCGACACTGTGTCAAACACTTTCTGAAAGTCTACAAAGCAACTATAAGCTTTCGAAGAGTGATGTCAGCCCTCCTCAATAATGGCTCGAAGTGTGAAGGTGTGATCAATCGTTTGGTAGTCCAAGCGAAAACCGACTTGCACTCTATCCCTAAGATGTTAACTCTCTAGCTCCTTAGAAAGCCACTTATGTAAGACTATGGTCGTAGAGCTTGGAGAATGTATGGCCCACGATGATAGTCTTGTAGTTATTTGGATTTGTGTTATTCCCTGACTTGTGGATGGGATGAATAATGTGTCGTTCCCAGGCGTTACGCTGCATTTGTACCCAGCGCACCTTCAGATATGCCCCAAGGAGAGAGAGGTCATTTTTTACTAAAAGAGGTGTTATTCAACAATGGTGGTCATGGTTGGGCACTTTGATCCTTCCTTTAGGAGTATGGCTTAATGGCACTGCTGACTTCCCTCTGTTGGGGTTTTTAACCTTAGGGTTGTTGTCCCAAGCTCTTAAAGGTTGAACATTGGGTCATGTGACCCCACACCTTGTTTGCTTGCTCTGGTGGCCTATGGTTCATCTATGAGACGTTGATCTCCCTTCACAGCTACCTCAGACGCCCTCCTGGCCCTTCAGCAGGCTAGCGCTCTCTCTCCTCAGAGGACGTTATCTCCCATGTCAGGCCGTCTTGCAGCCTTGAGGAGGGCATCGAGGGATTTTACAACATTTTTGGGGTTAGATGGTGCATGACGCCCTCCCTCCAGCTAACTCTAGCCTTTCATTCAGAGTGATTCGCTTATTTTATCAGTTTTTGGCACGTAGGGGGAAAATACCGGAGGTAGCCTACTATAAGCCTACTTTAGGCCATTTTTATATTATTGTCATAATTTTAAGTTGACATTTTATAATTTCTAATTGACATTTGAAGGCATGTAGGCTTGGATATTATTATTTTTAAGTGAGTGTAAGAGGATATTTATAAGCCTCTCCTCTCTTCATTTTTACATAAGAAGAGTGGGATAAAACGCTATGCACTTATTTTACCCAACTAGGGTTCTTTGTAAGTGAGGCGCACCTCTTGAGGAAGATTTTTTTTGGGTTTTGATGGAAAATTCTTGAAGTTTCTTTGGTCCAATGCTCTTGCAAAGGTGATGCTATGGTTTTTTTATTAAACACTTGCACAAAGAGGTATCTAGGATTTTCTTGATCTCTATTTGCTAAATGTTGATGAATGATGTATGTTTGTGGATTAAATGGTGGCCATTAGGGTTGCATTTTGTCTTGGCTAGATCTTTCGTCAATTTTTAGTCACCTTCGTTGTAGAAGTACGTCCTTATAGGAGTCCTTCTAGGGTTAGAACCTTAGGTCTTTCAGGTTTGTTGTAAAGCCTAGGATAAGCTTCTCGAGAGGTAGGTTAATCACTCCTTAAATGCCCTGGGTTATGGTAAAGTCTTCTCCCTTTGTCCCAAACCATTTTTTTCTTCAAAGCCTAGTGCCTAGGGTTAGATAGAATGCATTTCATGTTAGATTAAGGTTAGCTAGGGATACATAACACCCAAAACTAGTCCTCCTTTTTCCCTAGCGGCCTCACTTTGTCCCTCTATCCTACCTCGCCCACCTTATTCTGCATCTTCCTAGCCCTATTGTCCTCTTCTTCCCTTCTTTCTACTTTCTCCCCTTTCCTTTCTTTCCTCCATTCACCCTTCGACCTTTCTCATCTAGGGCTCAACCTACCTTCCCAAGATTCCCTTCACCCACACCTCTCCTTTTGGCCTCTAAAACAAGCCTAGGACTATCCTTACACCCTTGATCACCCTTCTTTACCTCCCTCCACCCTCAACCTTGACCTAACCTTCCTCAGTTACCCTCTTTTACCTCTGTCTGCTGGTTTGGGTCCACTCCAGCCCGCTCCTCCTCCTACTTCTCCCCTCGACTCCCCTTTATCCACCCTCAGACCTGCTCCTTTCCTTTCCTCCAACCGACGACCCTCACCTATAGGTCCTTAATGCAAGGTCTAAATAGACCTCGGCCATTATTTTTCTTTATTTTTGCATGGAGGTTGTCCAGAAAGTGGAGTGCAATGGGGGGGTATGAATTCCTCCTTTTGTTGGCACTGGAATAAATATCTATCTCTCCTCGCATGTGCTCCCTTCATTCACAGGTCAATGCTCCAGGATGGGCACGAACTATATTTTATTACTTGCTCACTTCTGAACTAGCCACACTTGACACTAGCAACTACCAGCTTTACTAATACTTCTCTATCTCCTGCTCGAACACGCATACCTACTAGCACGGAACTGAAACAAGCTTACTTCTACCAACTTCAATAAATACGTTTTGTTAGGATAGGTCTGCTACTTCTAGTGTCTATCTCGGGCCTGAACAGCCCTTGCAATGCTTGTCTTAGCCCTAAACTGTACATACTAACATTGTTTTGATATGATCATAATTTAAACTCTAAATATTGTTGTATATTTGTAATGACTCTATGGCTAGTAATGAATTATCAAACCCTATTTGCAAGCCTACATACTGAAAAGTCTCATCATTAGCCTATATTTACAATATATACTGCTGCAAACATAAAGTAGTTAGTGTGTTTGAAATGATAAAATCAATAGATGAACACATGCTTAAATGGTGGATGATTACAGTTGTCCTCACGATTGATACAAGCACTACTACTTTAATGATTATGCACCTTTCCATTAGGAAGCATTGACAAGGCTTATATATCATTGAATTCATACTGCTTTGCCACTGCTATATACTGTTGTACTTTGGACGCTATGCTTGTGTAGTACATGTGATGAATGACACTTAAAACTTGTTATATGATATATGCATGATCTAAGATGGAAATTGATTATTTGCTAACCCTGGATGAATGCACAATTAAAGTTGATATATTATATGCACTTACATGATCTATATTCATTCATATAGTCTGTCTTCTTCATCCTTAAATTGACTCCATTAAGGCACTGGTCACTAATCTTATTCAAAGAAGACAATATCTGGTGTTTAGAGTCCTTACAGAGTTGCTATTAGGGCTCTCCCCTAGGAGGCTCTAGCTTCCAAAGAAGTTTGGAGAAGTGGCTAAGGTCACAGTGGCCACTCTCTCCTTCATATGCTTATCGATGACTAGCCCTGCTAGCTCATCCGATAACATCCAGGCAGGGGAGAAGCCAAAGCAAACCATGTTGTTGAATAAATCAACAATATAGCCATGGTTCAAGAATTCCACCTGAAGACCTTCCTAGTGTGTTGCTTTGTTGGTACTCATGGCTTTGACTGCTCTCCTAATGTCCCACTCTAAGAAAAGGTGGCAAGAGGAGGGAGGAGAGGGGATGCGGGTTGGGGGTTGTCCAAGGATGTCATAAAGGGAGGTTGTGTGGGAAAACATGGCTTGGGGGTCAAGGTCAGGTGGTATGGCTAATGTTTAGGAAAGAGGGCCCGCCAAAAATCTTTAAGGTCGTGGCAGGGGCTCCACAAAGGTCACGTTTCCTTCGAGATAGAAATGTTTGCTTTTTATGACAAAGGAGTCTACGGTAGGCTTTGCAAAGGCTAGGGAAGGATGAGGGGTCATGTGTAAGGGTGAAACGGATTTGTTTATGGAGGGATTTTCATTTGTCATAAAACCAAGAATTCATGGGGCAGGATCCCGAGGTGGGCTTATTGGTGTGTTGACGGGTAGAATGGGGGTAAGAGTCAAAGTTTGCCTCCCTAAGAACCGAACCATGGAGAGAGTCTCATATTTGGCTGTGGGTGTGTCTAATTACTTGAAGTGCAAAATGGGGGGAAGTAGTTCCTAAAGGTGAGTGGTGTCGGAATCAATATGAAGGTGGTTCGATGGGGTGTGGGGTCGTTTGGGGGATGAAGGGAGGGACGGGGGATGTAGAGAGGGAGAAGGTGAAGAGGGCATGATATTCTAAGGAAGGCGAGAGATAGAGAAGTTTTGAATATGTGAGAGGATATCTTGGTTGGCCAAGACTGTGGCCCCCACGATGGGCGAAGCATGTAAAGTCTCCTAATTCCAGAAAATAAGGGAGCTCATTTAGGATCAAGAGACCCATGAGACTCACCTAGCTGCAAAACATGCCTCCCAAATCCTCTGATGGACCCATACTTCTCCTGCAAATTCCTATGAATACCTACAGACTCCAATTGTAACTCTCGGAGGCAAAGAACATCCTAAGATTTATCATGAAAGGGTACCTATAAGAATTTGGTGTGGCTGTTGAAGTCACCTAAAAGAATGATCTCCTTGTTTCCGCCTTTTCACACACCTGGGTCACGTGGCATAAATCTTCAAGCCACTCGGTGTGTCCTTGGGGGCAAGTCTCGAGTCAAGGCTGTCACCTTGTTCTTGACTCCTCCATTTAGGCTCAACTCCTAATGAAGCCAAGGGGGTTAGACCCTATTAATTTACTAAGGATGATTACTTAGTGTTGTGATGTTTAAACTGACTGAGTTATTTAGGATTTTACAATTTAACTATCGATAATCACAGATGGCAAGATGTAAAAGATGAACACACGAAAGCACAATACTGAGACACAATATATATATAAAGCAAGAAGTTAACCAATGCCTTAGAATGGAGTCAAAAAGAAGAATCAATATGCTTGCATGTGCTTGGAGTGAATGTTTTGCGATTGCCTCTTGGTATGTTTTAAGTTAAAATTGAAGTATGAGTTGAGTAAATTAGGCATAGGAG
>LPNX010644471.1:34712-53373 GCA_001517045.1 Pseudotsuga menziesii | reverse complement strand
ATAAACAAATGATAGAAAAAAGCAAACAGATACAAAATTCTCGTTTCTTAATTAATCCTACCACGAATCTCTTTCCCCTTTCGGGTCAATCGAGAAATCGTGGGGAAAGTATTATGATTACTTCGAAATGTAAGATATGGAGTATGGAATTAATAATTAAATATATTATACTACCCTGCAAATTAGATCAATGCTAGTTAAAAAATAAATAAATTGAAAGCGACGAAAAGGACACCGACGCAAATCCCCCCAGGGGGGATGGGGAATGGGCTCGAAAGAGCCTATTCCAAAAAATGATTTTATTTATTATTGGTTACAGAATCAGCACACTAAAATTATCAGAAACTTCTTGGTCCTTATACAGGCTGAAACCAAGATTTTACAACTTCGGAAAAAAAATTGAGTTTTTAATGAAAAGGGAGACCCCTGGGGGGATTTGAACGCTCCTGAGACCACTTCGGACAGCAGCTTCTTTTCCTTTCTGTAATACCTGATAAAATACAGTGAGCATATTAGAATAACATATGCCCAAAATTACTTTAAGAGTACCTTTGGATCAGCCTACTTTATCTCACAAAAAATGAAGTTAAAACTAGCTAAACAGGCAGAAAAGGAACCAAGGAAAGCAAGATTTCCTTGGGATCTTGGCTTGCTGTTTGTGCAGCCAACAAATATGCATTGATATTTCAGAATATTGAATTTTATAACAGCGAAAGGAAATCTAATGCATGTGATCTACAAATTTCCTTTAAATTTTCATGCAGAAAAGACGATTTCCCTACAGCTAGATCTAGGATGCTTATGAAACTTTTTAAGTGCAAGATATAGGATATGAGCTATGAAATATTATATCTATGTATATTTTACTTTGATGAAACATATCCAAATGAAATCACAGCTATGAACTGAAAAAGTAACCGGGTAAAGTGTTAATTTTGAGGGAGGAAGAAGAGGAGAAAAGTGTTGTTTTCCTTGAAGATCCACAGTAGAGCTTTCAGGTGGAATGTCGAGAGACTATTCCTTTTGGAATTTTTTGAAGAGAATGAAGAAACAAACTAGATCAGCATCCTCTCCAAAGTATGAACCTGCAACTCGGCTGAAATCAAAGAACTTGCCAAGAAACTTGTGCGATCCGATTAGTACATACAAAGAGATTCAAGATAACATGCATATAAGCTTATAGGACATGCTAGATCTAGATCTCTAAACATGCATCAAAGGAGAGTGACAGTCAACAAACTTATTGAAAAACACCTTTCCTATCAAGATTGTAATAAGCTAATTACCAATCTTAACCACATATCTACAAGAAATTAGCAAAAAAAATGACCGCAGATACAAGTTACCTCAGTAAAACAATGGCAATAATCATCCACATAATGGCACCACACCGTATTGCCTCCAAAGCTTTTCTTTATTTCAAATGAATAATTACAACAATACAATAGCAGCACCACCTCAATCCCAGTTCTAACTAGCCTGGAAGAGGAGGTTGTGCCTGGATATATACAAATTACAAGCCATCTAGCCCAGGGGGGGTGCAATTCCTCATGGAATCAAGTGAAATCAACTGATGGAGAGTTCATCAATGCAGAACTGAAGCTGGACTGAGCCTACTTGTCAACCAGGGGCTTGATTGAGCTGACACATCAACCCATACACCGACACATTGGCCCATAGAGCATCCAGGAGAGTCCACACGTGTGGAGGAGAGAGAGAGGGCGCAATTCCCCATGAAGACAGTTGTAGATCAACTCTGGATCTGATTTGATCCCCTCCTTCAGTCAAGGATTTGTCAGATCCAGTCAATCTGCTCCAGATCTGATTGATTTCAGTCAAATCGGTTGAGTATCCACTGATTTATTGATTTTGGATTTGCTCCATTATTCATCAATTTATTAATTAAAATAATCAATAATTGATTTTTGGGGCTTTCTGACCTCAGTGATGGAAGATCACTCAAAACTTAGGAAAAAGTGGGTCCATGGGTTTACATGGTGCTCTTAGCTTGAAAATGAGCAACTACATGACTGAAACCGATTATTTGGTCCACTTTTATTACAAAATCAAATTTTCCAATTAAACTATTAAAAAATAGCCTAAGTTTTGGAAAAATTAAATTTTAATAAAAAAACACTGAAAAAATGAAAAACACCTAGGGGGACTTGAACATGTTCATATGACTCAAAAAAGATGTCTAGCATGTTTATACATTGACACATAGACTCTAATAACCTCAATAGGCCTAAATGCCAAGCTGACCACCCCAACTTTGGAGGTATGGAGTGAAAAACTCATAAATTATCAGTCGTTTATTCAACAACCAATAATAACCAAGGGAAAAAACACCCTGGGCTGATCGGATTGACAAATGAAGTCTAAGAGACCGATTCTTTTACAAACACTATCATGCTAGAACATTTATTACAATTCCCCCATGGGGTATGAACATGTGATATGATACAACAAGCACTTCCCAGAAGTACTTCCAAAGGTCTTTTTGAAGTTCGAACAAGTTAACCCTGTCTGGTTCACCAGGATCACTTGATAAAAAACCACTAAGTACAACTTAGGTGGTAACATTGGCTCCATCTGGGACACATTCTCTGACTGATCTTCTGTTCAAAGGAGAGGATGTGAGAACTCTGGAATCTCTGGGTCCTGCAAGGCAATTAGAGTTTGTCAGTAACATGTATATATAAGAAAAAATTAGCTATAAAAACAAACTAATGTACATAATTAATCTATAATGTACAAAAAGGAATATTTTATAAACTAATATACAAAGGAAAATTTTCAACATGGTACAAAATAACTATAATACAACAATATGATATATACAATTTAGAAATCCATGTAGGGCAAGGTTTAGAAATTGGCCCTGAAACCACCGATGCCACTAAAGGCATCAAACTGTCTCGGCGAAAAACAGCTTGAGGAGGAAACCATTCAGTGGTAAGCTCAATCTTTCTCCTTCCAAGTCATTTAGATAGAAGGAGTTCATTCCTACTATTTCATCGATGATGTATGGTCCCAACCACAGGCTGTCGAGCTTTCCATGTTTCCCAAGTTTTTCCCGTCGTTTGTCCCAACGTAGAACCGTGTCACCTACTTGGAAGGAACCTGGCCGGGTAGACTTATCAAAGGCTCTCTTGACCTTGTTTGAATTCTTGATACTATGGTCAAGAGAGTCTCTTCTGCTCTCATCTAGCTCGATCAACTGGTTTATTCTATTATGGATGGCCTCTTGATCTGAGCTAAATGTCTGGAGGAGCTGATAAACTGGAAGCTTTAGATGGACTGGTAAGGTGGCATCAAGGCCATAGACTAGTTCGAAAGGGATCCTCCCTGTTGAACTTTTCTTAGTGATCTTGTCGGCCCATAATGCTAATTTGATTTTGCTATCCCAAGCCTTCTTATTGTCGCCCACAATTTTTTTGATTATGGTCATTAAGTTCTTGTTACTTGATTCTGCTAGACCATTTCCTTGGGGATAGTAATTAGATGAGTGAGATAGGATAATGCCATACTTGAAACAGAAAGACGACATCTCGGAAGAAACAAAGCATGGGCCATTATCCGTGATTATTCTAGCTGGCACACCGAATCTTGTGATGATTTTGTCTTCTAGGAAATCCATGACTATGGCATCGGTTGCCTTTTTGATGGGTATCATGGGTATCGCCTCTACCCACTTGGTAAAATAATCCATGGTGGTAAGAATCCAAGAGTAACCATTGCTCGAGTTATCCTTGAACTTACCGATGAAGTCAAGCCCCCATTACTGAAAAGGGGCTTGGACTACTATTGGATTTAGAGGCAAGGCTTTCATTTGTTGCTTTCCGGTGAATAACTGACACTGGGGGAAAACTCTGACAGCCTTGTGCACATCCGAAAATAAGTTTGGCCAATAGTATCCTAGTCTAAGGATTTTGTGGGCGGTTGTTTTAGCTGCAAAATGTCCACCACAAAATCTTGAATGGAACTCAACCATGAGTTTCTTAGAATCAGGTTCATCGACACATCTAAGTATCAAACCATCTGGGTTTCTCCAACCCAAACCATCTTTGGTCAGACAATACTTAGTTGCCTTTAACCTTAGTGCCCTTCTTTTATGGCCCAGTAAGTGATCGGGCCATGTAAGGTTGCGGAGGAAAAATATGATGTCGATGTACCAGGGGTGCTGCTCTAATCTCTGAAACTCATCTGATACACTTTGCTCTGAATTGCTGCTCTGGCAGCTTATTCCTAAAGCCTTCTCATTTCCTTGGGTCAACATCTTTGCAAGACCCTGTCCCTTAATTAATTTAGTAGGTCTTATCTCCAAATCATATTCCTGAATTTTTGAAACCCACTTACCCCTGACTCCTAGACAGTCCTGCTGAGACATGATATCCTTAACAGCTGCATGGGGTACATATCCAATGATTTTGGAGTAACCTATATAAGTTATGAAATGTTTAAGGGACTTTACAAGAGCATAGGCCTATTTCTCCATTGTGGTATACTTCAATTCCGAATTTTGTAAGGCTCTACTCATAAAGGCTATGGGTTGCTCTTGTCCCTCCTTATTTTTTGAAGTAAAACACCAGCAATGGTGTCTTCTGAGGCAAAGGAAAATATTTGGAATTCTTTGGAATAATATGGACTAGTCAAGACTGGTGACATGGATATGGCATTTTTGATGGACTTGAATGCATCTTTCCCTTCATCTGTCCACTCAAACTTAGCATCTTTCTTTAATAGCTTTTGTAGAGGTTTCATTAATTCTGCTAAGTTTGGGATGAATCTTCTTATGAAATTGATTTGACCATTAAAGGACTGGAGAGCTTTTAGATTGTGAGGAAAGGGGACTTTCTTAATAGCTTCAACTCTCTCAGGATCAACCTTGACACCATCTTTAGAAATGATGTGCCCCAAAAACTTGCCTTCATCAACTCCAAAGATTGACTTGGCGGGATTCAAGGAAATACCATATTTTCGACATCTTATAAAAACCTGCCTAAGATGACTTATGTGGTCAGATATTTCTTTTGAAAAAACAGTTAAGTCATCCTGATATATTTCAATTATTTTGCCTATAAGTTCTTTGAAGGCAAAATCCATGGCTCTTTGGAAGGTGGCACCAGCATTCAATAAGCCAAAAGGAATTCTTAGAAATTTATAGGTACCCCAAGGTGTGGTGAATGTAGTCTTATGTTGATCTTCTTTATTTACCAACACCTGGTTATAACCGGAAAAGCCATCCAACATGGACATCATTCCTGATCCTGTTACTCTTTGAAGCAAAGTTTCCATGTCGGGTAATGGGTAATTATCTTTGAGGCATGATGTATTCAGATTTCTAAAATCTATACATATTCTAATTGACCCATTCTTCTTTCTAACAACAACTAAGTTGGAGCACCAAGATGAAGGCCTTGTAGGTGCTATGATCCCTGCTACTAGCATCTTTTGAAGTTCCTTCTGCACAATGGGGGCCAACTTAGGATTTATTCGCCTAAGTTGTTGTTAGAAAGGTTTGGCCTCCTTAGCTTCTTCTGTGAGGGGAATAGTGTGTTGAAACACATCCTCCCTATAGGATTTAAGCTCATCATAACTAAAGGCCAACACATCTCTATACTCTTTGATTAGGTTGATCAAGTTGTTCCTTTCCTTTTCCGAAGTACCTTTTCCAATTTTTATTAACTTGGGGTCCTTGTCAGTTCCTATGATTATTTCCATATAATTCCCAGTTTTTATTTCTTCTTCTTGTTTTTTATGATGATCCTGACGATCGAAAAGATTCTCGAAAGCTATAAGGCTACTCGGGATGTGATTCCTTTCATTATCCTCGCACTCCTGATACTCTTTACCTTCCTGCTGATAACTGATCTTGCAACCCTCAAACTCTTGTAGATTGTGGATGAATCTCAAGAGTTGCTCATCATCTTTGAACACTTGCCAGTGGTCTATATTATCTAGAATTGAAGGTCTGAAATTTATTTCCATCTTTCCATTCCCATTAATCATTTCATTCGATGGCTGGAGGGTGGATGCTGCTACTGCTAATTTATCTGCTAACCCAATCATTTCCCTATGGACCTTTTGAATGTTAAGTGCATCAAACCATTCCATAGTGTCCCATGTGGCATTCCTATACTTTCTTAGTCTATCATTTTTGCATTGATACTGATTCTTAATCTGGAGGACAACTAAATCTGAATCACCTTTTATGTTCAACATCTTTATCCCCATATCTTTAGCGGTTTCTAACCCTAGGAGCAATGCCTCATACTCGGCTACATTGTTTGATGCTTCAAACTCCAACCTGAAAGCAAAGTTGTAGACTTTATTTGAAGGAGAGATGACCACGATGCCCGCACCCTTTCCGATTTTGGAATAAACCCCATCAAAGTACATTTGCCAAACTTCAGCAATCTTTTCATTTTTAATGTTTTCCTTAATGGGGGCCATGAAATTTGACAAAATAGCATAGTTTCCAAAATTATCAGTGAAATGAACAAATTCATTTCCGGGCTTCTTAGGGTTTTCTACATGCCGTTTCCTCAGCTTTTCTCTGTGGAGAATCACCCTAGTGTTCTCTGATGCAGGTATAGTAGCATATGTCCAATCCATTTGAATGTGCCCACCAAGAGTTGCGACCCATTTTCTGGATAACAACATACCCCAATTATCTGGAACATCTATCACCACCACATCCATCGACATGTCGATATCAGGATACTTAGCCAACTTAACTTGTAAATTTAAGATTATCCCCACCACTTCAACTTCTCTTGCATCCATGGCACAAACATTGTGGTAGGGTCGGGTGACCCTTAGATTTAATTGCTCCATTACTTTTCTTGTCATGACATTTGATGAAGCACCTGAATCTAACATACAGTTATGAAGGAGAAGTTTATCAACTAAGAGGGAGACATAAAAATGTGGGTGATATTCTCTTCTCAGATCAACACTGTTGAGGACTATGGGGATATCTATGGGTTCAATATGTTCAACTTCAAATATAGCATTATTATTAGGAAGAGGATCCTCTTCGATAATATTATGAGCTTTACTTTGACTATCCTCTAAGGCTTTCAACAACTTTTCTTTTTGACCGAGAATTTTAAGGACATCAGTTGCATAAACATGAATCTTAGCACTACTTATCCATTCTCCCATATCAAGATTTGACTCAGGGACAATAGGAGGATCTGGGAGGGGAGGAGTGGTTACCTTTGGCTTGTAGTGTTTAGACGGTGATTGCTTTTCTCTTCTTTGACACACAGCTCCCTTGAACCTGTCCTCCTTCATTTCCTTAATTGCTTCTGGAGGAGGCATTACACCATAAAAGTTAGACAGGAGATCCTTCTCGAAACCGTAATCCGTGGCCTGCTGCCAATGCTGGTTTGATAGAGGATAGGTTCGGCCTACCATGTACACATGATCAGACTCGTCTGATGTTGTTTCCTGATTACTGACCTCCGCCATCCCATGTTCTATAACCTGGTTTGCTATGTAGCAAGTACTTTCTGGGTGGAATTGCTCACAAGTTCTGCACCATGGAATTACTTCATCTACCAGGTTAGTTGAGTCTAACTGGTTTGGAATCCTAGGCTCTTGCTAAGGAAACTTCCTTTGATATACTTGATTCTGTTTTGGTTGAAAATTCCTAGGTCCATTATTTCTCTCCAATGTAACTATTCTGTTCTGAATTTTATTCAATTGCTCAGATTGGTTTGTCATGAATTTTTCCAACAGGCTAGTTACCTTTTCCATGGGGCCTTTATAGGTTGCCTTTTCCTCTAATTCAATGGCCTTTCCCTTCTCTTTGTTGTATGAAGTTTTTCCCCTAGTGTAACTTGGAATGTTGAATTTTCCCGAAGATTGCATATTCCTTTCTATTTTCTCGGCCAAATCTTGAGCAGTTTTTAGATCGACCGGATATTTATCCCTTAATTGGTATCTCAAATCACCAGTGAAAGCTTTGATGTAGGATATCAAGATGGAGGCATCCCTTGGCTTGATGTCTCTAGGGAGGTCCGCAACCACACGCCTGAACTTAGTATTAAATTCATCCATGGTTTCATTCTCCATCTTCTTTATATTATGAAGGGCAGCAAGCAAATGTCTTGGTTCTTTCTTTTCCCCCCATTTCTTCTTAAAACCTGCTAGGAATTCATTAAGGGTTTTATATGAATCATCACCAAGGTTTTCATACCATTCCACAGCATCATCCTCTAAGGATAAAGCAAAGAGCTTCATTTTGATATCTTCATGGTTAGAGGCAACATTATCGCAGTAACTGACTAGGTGCCTTTCAAACTTTCGGAGATGAGTCTTGGCAGTGGTAGCATTATTTCCCTCAAACCTGGGGAGCTTCTTGATAGCATCATTCGAAATGTTATGAGGAGCACCTGCTATCTGAGAAAAGTCAAGGGGTTTGTAAAATTCCGTCATTTCTTGAGATTGGAGAGTATGACTCTCTACAAATATGTGATGGATATCTGAGAGGGATTGGTCTCCTAAATCTTCAAGGTTTCTACGAGAAGTCTGCCTATTCAATCTTTCCCTAATAAACCTTTCGGGATCAAGGAGAGGATTGAATAATTGTCGGCGGATTCTTCGGGTAGAAATTCTTGAAGGGATGTTAGACAGTGGAGTAGCTAGATGGATCGAGTTTTAATTTTTATGTTTTTTAAAGACTAGATCAATCAATTTTTTTTATCTTTTTAGTTGTTTAAAAAAAAGTTAAGCTAAGTCGTACTCAGGAATAAAAAGATTTATCCCCGGCAACGGAGCCAAAGAGTGTTGCCTCCTTTTCACACACCTGGGTCACGTGGCAGAAATATTCAAGCCACTCGGTGTGTCCTTGGGGGCAAGTCTCGAGTCAAGGCTGTCACCTTGTTCTTGACTCCTCCGTTTAGGCTCAACTCCTAACAAAGCCAAGGGGGGTAGACCCTATTAAGTTACTAAGGATGATTACTTAGTGTTGTGATGTTTAAACTGACTGAGTTATTTAGGAGTTTACAATTTAACTATCGATAATCACAGATGGCAAGATGTAAAAGATGAACACACGAAAGAACAATACTGAGACACAATATATATATTAAGCAAGAAGTTAACCAGTGCCTTAGAATGGAGTCAAAAAGAAGAATCAATATGCTTGCATATGCTTGGAGTGAATGTTTTGCAATTGCCTCTTGGTATGTTTTAAGTTAAAATTGAAGTATGAGTTGATTAAATTAGGCACAGGGGGGACTCTAGATATACCCGAGAGTACTTGGAGTATGTCCAAAACTAAACCTTCACGGCTACCCACAAGGAATATGTGGGTTGAAATGGAGTCTCTGGGGCTATTGTTTGTAACGCACCCATTAGGGTGTGACAAAGATCGGCGCCCCGAGGTCACTTTTCAGAAGTTCCCGCTTCCTTTGGGTATTTTCCCACCGTAGAGGTTTGATCTAGGTGTTGGATTTTCACCTGATGGTTTGTCAATTGGGGAAAGTGATTCCTAATTATGCTAGTCACCCAAGTGCTTTTGATACAGCTTGACTGATCGGACGAACCGCAGCCAAGTGTAGAGCATACACACTGGAATCTTGTAAATTTTAATAATTTTTAAACTGAGTGTTCTTGTTTAAAAGAAAACCCTCCAAGAACCTCTTTCGATCCAAGTGGATTTCAATCGGGGAATCAAGGAGGGGTTAATTTTATAATTGCTGATAAACAAATGATAGAAAAAAGCAAACAGATACAAAATTCTCGTTTCTTAATTAATCCTACCACGAATCTCTTTCCCCTTTCGGGTCAATCGAGAAATCATGGGGTAAGTATTATGATTACTTCGAAATGTAAGATATGGAGTATGGAATTAATAATGAAATATATTATACTACCCTGCAAATTAGATCAATGCTAGTTAAAAAATGAATAAACAGAAAGTGACGAAAAGGACACCGACGCAAATCCCCCCAGGGGGGATGGGGAATGGGCTCGAAAGAGCCTATTCCAAAAAATGATTTTATTTATTATTGGTTACAGAATCAGCACACTGAAATTATCAGAAACTTCTTGGTCCTTATACAAGATGAAACCAAGATTTTACAACTTTGGAAAAAATTTGAGTTTTTAATGAAAAGGGAGACCCTTGGGGGGATTTGAACACTCCTGAGACCACTTCGGACAGCAGCTTCTTTTCCTTTCTATCAGACCTACTGAAATATAGCGAGCATATTAGAATAAAATATGCCCAAAAGTACTTTAAGAGTACCTTTGGATCAACCTACTTTATCTCACAAAAAATGAAGTTAAAACTAGCTAAACAGGCAGAAAAGGAACCAAGGAAAGCAAGCTTTCCTTGGGATCTTGGCTTGTTGTTTGTGCAGCTAACAAATATGCACTGATATTTCAGAATATTGAATTTTATAACAGCAAAAGGAAATCTAATGCATGCGATCTACAAATTTCCTTCAAATTTTCATGCAGAAAAGACAATTTCCCTACAGCTAGATCTAGGATGCTTATGAAACTTTTTAAGTGCAAGATCTAGGATATGAGCTATGAAATATCAGATCTATTTATATTTTACTTTGATGAAACAGATCCAAATGAAATCACAGCTATGAACTGAAAAAGTAACCAGTAAGTATAGTCTACCCTACCCTTTCCCAACTTAGCATATTATATTTAAACCTAGCCTACTTTACCTTATCTACCTTATTCTACTTTAACTTACTCTATCCCACCCTTTCCTACCCTACATTAGGAGCATGGCTTATCCTAAGACTACCCTACTCTATTTTACCCTAGCATAGCCCCAACTCTACCCTAGCCTACCTTACCCTACACTAGCACACCCTCTCCCTCCTTTAGCCTAGTTAACTCTAACTTAACAAAATTGGCCT
This sequence comes from Pseudotsuga menziesii, assembly GCA_001517045.1. NCBI lineage: Eukaryota > Viridiplantae > Streptophyta > Pinopsida > Pinales > Pinaceae > Pseudotsuga > Pseudotsuga menziesii. The sequence goes on along the minus strand of LPNX010644471.1, from coordinate 42,475 downwards.
ATCCTATACCCGGACCTAGCCCAACTTAGCCTATCAACTTTCCCAACCTTACCCTACCCCATAATCTTAAAAAATGGACAAGTGAGCTCATACTATTCAAATCTGTAGCAAGCCCCAATTACTGTTTGAGAAATTTCAAAATAAACGAAAGGATGAAACATAAACTTGCCCAACTTAGCCTATATTATTCTAAAGCCTATCAACTTTCCCAACCTTACCCTACCCCATAATCTTAAAAAATGGACAAGTGAGCTCATACTATTCAAATCTGTAGCAAGCCCCAATTACTGTTTGAGAAATTTCAAAATAAACGAAAGGATGAAACATAAACTTGCAAGAAAGCATGAAAAAAGAACGGGGAGAACTTGACATTCATATCAAAACCAAATCCAAACAACAAAAATACTAACCAGTGAGCTACAAAATACCTATTTGAGAAATATCTGTAGCAAGCCCCAATTCATGTTTGAGGAATTTCAAACATAAATGAAAGCATGAAACATAAACTTGATGCAGGGAAAAATACTAACGAGTGAGCTAGATTCAGAACCTCAAACATGGACATCGATACATGAGCTTATATTATCCAAATCTATAGCAATTCTTACAGAATGGGGAGGACTTTCCATTCATATCAAAACCAATCCAACTATCAAAAAATACTAACAAGTGAGCTAGATTCAGAACCTCAAACATGGGCATGGATACATGAGCTTATATTATCCAAATCTATAGCATTTCTTACAGCCCTGACTAAATCCCCCAAACCCTATTTGAGAAGTTTCAATGACATTCATATCAAAACCAAATCCAAACAACAAAAATACTAACAAGTGAGCTACAAAATACCTATTTGAGAAATATCTGTAGCAAGCCCCAATTCATGTTTGAGGAATTTCAAACATAAATGAAAGCATGAAACATAAACTTGAAGCAAGGAAAAATACGAACAAGTGAGCTAGATTCAGAACCTCAAACATGGACATGGATACATGAGCCTATATTATCCAAATCTATAGCATTTCTTACAGCCCTGACTAAATCCCCCAAACCCTATTTGAGAAGTTTCAATCATAAATGAATGTGCATGACATAAACTTGCGAGTAAAAATAAATGGGGAGGACTTGGCCATTCATATCAACCAAATCTAAATAACGAAAAATTGACAAGTCACTGCAAAAGCACGATAGGATAGTAATTCTATTGAAGAAGAAGTTAACTCAAACCAACTATAACAACAAACTCAAATTGGGGCAGATGTGAATAAGAAAAACCTTTGGTTATGTATTAGATCTACATAATTCTATCATGGACTAGAAAAATATAGACAATTGTAGTAAAAGGGATGAATATAATGCATCATTCCCTTGATAATTTTAAGTTAAACCTTCATTTCAGTTAATATGAATTGACCAGGATCTGCAAACTTGGATTGGGGAAGATGTGAATAAGAAAATCAACATCTGGTTTTGTATTCAATCTATGAGTTTATCAAGGAATTGGAATATCAAAATATAAACAACTGCACTGTAATCATTGGCAGATCCAGAGTAAAAGGGATGAATATAATACATCATTCCCCTAAGGCTGTTTGGTTGGAAAGGATGTTAAGTTGACCTTCATTTCAGTGAATATGCACTGAAAGCTGATGTGATGAAATTGCCAAAGTTGGGTCAAGAAAAAAGGTTCCAAATATCTCAAACAAGTGTTGAGGTCCTACTTGGTTTGAATATTCCACCATTATATGGTGGCTAAGCTTTGGGCATTAATATATTTATATTTTGTATTCAGGTTTTGAATGTAATTTCAATTTGGTGTCAAAACTAACAAAACTATTTTAGTCTTCCTGTTGTTGCTAATTCTTGAATATTTGTGAGAACTAACATGCACATAGATAATTATGTAATATTTTCTTCTATGAGCAGATCTGGAAGAATGCCCATTCAGAACCTTAAATTTTTCACACAACAACTGGTAAATTCACATTAACATCATGTTGACTGCTACATTATAGAATAAGGTCATGGACAATATTATATATTTGACTATCAAAATCTCTATTTGATTGAACTTCTGTTTAGCTTTATATCTGAACCGAAAGTGGCACAATCAATGCTAGACCAAGGGATTTGAACTATATCCAAGAGACAATCAAACTCGGAATGGGGGAGACATGAATAAGAAAGTCAATATCTAGTATTGCATTAGATCTATAATTAATATTAATTATAACATGGAATAGCAAAATATAGACAACTATAGTTTTATCCCGGAAGAGACAGAGTAGATGGGGTGAATATAAAGCATCATTTCCAATGAGGATTTCAAGATAAATTTCCAGTTAATATGAACTAACGGGATTCTCCAATGCACAACTTCTACATGCATCATAACAGTACACATATCAAGTTTTTGGTCTTTGACCTTTTCATCATTGCACAATTTATAGTTTCTTCTGTTTCACGTGAGATTTTGAATGCAGTGAAAGTGGCTGTGATGTAGAGCATATGTGCTAGTTATCTGTTTGCTAATGATCATTATGCTCTCCCAGTTGATCTCTTTGTAAAATTACAATAGCTAAATTAGATTTAAGTCGATTTCCATCTCTGTAATTTGTTCTTGATGAATTAGATTATTTCCACACTATGTTTACATTGCAATATATTACTGAAACCATTTAATTGGACAATTAGAAATGAACCCTGCGAAGTCCATCCACTTATTTTCTAATCTATAGAGCTGGATATTAAGTAATCTGATATGGGACTCCCCTATTGTGATTTCAAGGTTGCAGTTGAGAGTGTAGAGGCCACATTGAAGCCTATATTTCTCCCTGCCCCTCCCAAGATTTTGATTAGTGAGCAAATATAATTTAGTTTTCATAATGAACCTCAACCTTCAGAGATCTAGAATTTTAAACCTGACGAGGACAAGGTTACAGATTATAGTGCAGAAGCCACATTGAAGAAAGCCTATAGTTCTCCCTGCCTCCACCGAGATTTTGACTATTGAGAAAATATAATTTAGTTTTTCATAGTGAAACCGAACAACTAAATTCAAAAATCCTGGGATTTCAAATCTGAAAAAGACGTTATTATTAAAAGTTTAACTAGTTTTTTGGGATAGAAAAGATGTGTACTCAAACCAATTGGGCCTATTTTGTTAAATGCAAATAATTGAAGGCAATTGGATATTTTGGGATGGATCATGGTATGACCAGAGCCTTTGCTACATTGTTTGACAAGGACACTGAAATGATTCAACTAGCAATTGAAAGTTTTGGGATGGTACGTCGAGGATCTTTGCTACATCTTAATGATTCAACAACACATCCCATTCCTAGTCAAATGACAATTGGCTGCTATAGAATCCTCACAGTATGCCACTTATCACATAAAAATGATAACCCCAAAGGAAGCATGCGCATTCATAACCTTAATTTTTTACAATCGAGTTGTAGCTCAAAAACCCACATAAACATGAGCATAAGCAAGGCCGTGAGATGACAATGATTTACAAAAAGAGAGGGCAACAAAATTTCCAGAAGAAATTAGAAAGAAATGCTTACTTTGAATTAGGAGCCCAGATTTTGCATTAACCGATTTCACGTTGCTTGCTTGATATCTTTAGATGAGTAGGAGCATCCTCCATGTGGCGAGTCAATGAGCAGGGGATGTTTATTGAGCTCCTACTGCTCTTCCAACAGAGACATACCCACATGGCCACATACAACACATACACAAAGATATACATATATACAGAACACAACTTCACACAGTACAGAGACATATATAGAGAAATACCCACATACAGCAACCAACTTCTACAGTGTAGAGACATACCCACACACAGCGCAGAGATACAGAGGAGCATACAGAGAATTAAAGAAGTACACAGGGATATAGATAAGCATACAACTGAGTAATATAGAGGAGGAAGAGGAGAAAAAGGTGAATTGAAATAATAGAGTTAAAAATACAGAGAGAAGCATACATACCCATATACACAGATACAAAGAAGAATACAGACATGCAGAAAAGCATACAAAATAAGTATTCTTCTCACTATAACCCTAAACCCTAAAATTCGACGACAAAGCAAATAGAAATCTCAATTTGCTAGGGATCAGTTAGAGGCTACGGGTCTTGTGCCCATCATAAGTCGTTTTGTACTGCTTCCCAAAATTCTTCTTATAGTTGGACCTAGACAACACAGTAATACAAAGAAAGAGGAGGAAGTGGTGAATATCAGTAAAAGGCAAAGATATTTAAAGAAATTTGTGTAATACTGTGCTGTTTAGCAAAGCAAAACTGCATGAGCTTAATTTGAAAGAGAAAATAGAACAGAAAAGCATGAGAGAAGATCAAACAAAACAGTAAAGCATGAGAACAGAGCAAACAGAAAACCTTAAAGTTGATGGCAAAGTAAATAGAAACCTACACCTCAAAATCCAAAGACAAAAACCTTGAGATATGCATGCTGGGAGTCATCTTTTAGAGTCTTGCTCAACTTCTTTAATGTTTTGCACTGCATTTCCATCTGAGAGAAGAGAGAATTTTCTGATAATTTCTTTCATGTCTTGCTCTACATTTCCTTCTTCCTTATGGGAGAAGCCGATTAATCCGAACTGGGCACTCATCCGATTAGCAATTGTCTTGGTACTACTGCAACTCATAATATGATATCACTCAAAGGCTACGGCTCAATGGGAAGGCTCCACTCATGTGGCTGCCATAACATCTTCGGCTCCATAATATCCTCTGCTCTCTCATATGGAAGAGAACCATATGTATGCTTTTGTGGCAGATTGACATATGCTTTTGTGACAGATGTATATATAAAGTTTTCCGGAATGTATATAACGGATATTTTCTTTTTCAGGAATGTATATATGCTCTTGTAACTTTCCTTTTAGGTACTTTTCTAGATATTATAGTATTTTTATCAAAAATTTGAGACTATTATTATTTACTAAAAAGAAAATTTATATTCTAGTTAGTTTGACTTAAAAAAAATCATATCATAGTTTTAAACTACTATATAATAACAAATTCAACTATAGCATTGTCTAACTAGCCTTGCATTACATTAGAAACAAATCATAATAAAGATTTGATAGCTTTGTAGGAAAGCATAGGGTCCCCTACTTTGAATCCTTAAGGAAGATAGTTTATTAGACATTTGTTAGGTCTTGAGTCCTTTTTGGATAAACTATATCCATATTTTGATTTATCTTTTACGAATATCAAATATAAAGATTTTTTCTTTAGAAAAATATTAGTGTGCGAATTCTTTCTCTTCCATGGTACTCTCCTACATTAAAATATATCTTTAGAATGAAATCTCTTCCACCATTTATGCCAGGGTTCAAAGGATGGACCAACAGGAAAGGAATCAAAACATTATGGGATTATTCTAACTCGAAAAATGAACCTCCATACAGATGGGACGGATGGACCATACCGGAATTCCCAGCCGAAATTGAAGGAGAAAAAAAACAATTCTTAGATTATTTATCAAGCTCTGCGCCTGTGGCCAAAAGGAAGAGGGATAAGCGTGGTTGGGGAAGTTGCACGGGTCTGTACACCACTGATCAAGGCTATAATGTATTCTCTTCCATTCCTAGCGACCCATAAATCTGGAAAAAGTTGTGGAAAACAATCACGTTGCCGAAAATTGACATTTTCTGCGGGACGTTGGTGCATGGGAAGATTTTAACAGCCGAAAATTTAGAAAAGAGAGGGATAGAGGGGTCATTCATATGCCCTTTGTGTTGTGAAAATAATGAAACAATTATGCATTTATTTTTTGAGTGTAATTATGCCAGAACGGTGTGGAGTATGTTAACAGAACCGTGGTTCGGCAGGGTTGAGATTCCAGGCAACATGCAACAATGCTTTACCAATTGGGAAAAGGCATTCAAGGGTTAATATGCACCAATCCTTAGAGTTACCACCTTAAGAAGCAAGAGGTTAAGAATTGGTTTGTCTGGTTGTTGGACAGTGCATGATTGTAAGAGAAAATGCAGGCACATGAGGATCTGGTGATCATTCAACCAGATTGATGTAATTTTTTCAAGTGGTTCCTATACTGCTCTTATAATTCAAAACATAACCGTTCTTGTCAAAAAAAAAATTCTAAATATAGTTGCAAAAACAAAATAATGGAAATGAGTGGAGTGAATCTGCGCCTTAGAGGAAAGATATTCAAAATAAGTGCATTGTAAGCTACCAAAACATTGCAAACAATTTAATCTATAATAGCTCAAAGATTCAAAGAGTGGGAACAAAGAATAACTTTACCAAATCGCATATAAACCAATATATTGTCTGCATCATAATGAATCATAGGTGACAAGTTGCCATTGATCTACTTGCTTGCAATTTAGGTCGCAGTCTACAGTCGTGGATATGGAAGAGTGAAGAGTTGTCCATTACTACAAACTGTCTAGAGAAAATAATATACCACCCTTCCTCTTGTTCTCAAATATGTATATATAGAACTTGAATTCATACTTGTTGCTTGCAAAAGAGGAAATAAACTCATTAAGGCAAAGGCTCAACATGCAGACTAGGAAAAATATAGTTTTTGCTTTTGGAATGTTTTTCCATTATTGTTTGACCATTTTATTATTTTAGGATGTTTTTCTATTTTTTTTTAACAACATCTTTATACTTTTTACTCTTTCTATGCATGCAAGTATAATATTCAAAAGTCAAAATCAAACTTTTAGATTTTCAACAAACAATGAAAAATGCCAAATATACCCAAAAAGGTCAAACTAGGTTTTGGAGTGGTCAAAAATCAAGGTTTGGAAATTCAAGCTTTGCAAGGATGGCCACTAAAACATAACAATTCAAATTAGGGTTTTGGAAATCAATTTATTAGGTTTTGGCATAACATAATTTTATAACCATATTCAAAATGGAAACCTTCCAACAAGTTGTTGTTGACTTCTTTTATTGTTTAAGGATAATTTTCTTTCTTTCTTTTTAACAACAACATATTTATACCTTTAATCATGCCTTTTCTTGCAAGGACAATATTCAAATTTCAAAATCAATATTCTAATCTTTTAACAAATGATGAAAAAATCCAAATATACTCAAGAGGTCAAACTAGGATATGGAGTGGTCAAAATTAAAATATGGAATCAATGTCTCGAAAGTCATGCTTGGCAAGAATGCCCACTAAACATAACAATTCATATTAGGGTTTTGGAAAATAGTTTTTGGGTTTTATAAATACTTAATTTAATAGCCTCATTCAAATGGAAACCTTCCAACAAGATTCCATGTGTCACATTGAGGAACCATCCACCCGGTCAATACTACTCTTGACTCATCACTCTTTCACTGTTGAGACCTTGAACCACACCATCACTTCTTGTTTGGAACCATTCCATTTAACCTATACTTTCCTTACATAGAAAATATTAATTATAGATGTGTCGAAAAATAGACTTTTTCAAAAAGCAAAAAAACAAAAAATCAAGAAAGAGTAAGTTTGAAGGAAAGATCATCAATCTAGATTCTTTCAAAAAAGGACCAAAAAAGGAAAATAAAGAAAAATCAGTCTCACTAGACTTGTATTTTTACAAAAAGCATGATTGTATGAATATCAATGTCGGGTTACCTCCCTAATCTCAAGTTCTTGGAGAAAGCAACTGCTAAAATTAGTAGTTTAGGACTCATATGGATGTGGAAAGAACTCTAATCAATGTGTATGTCTAAATCAATTATAATGTAACTAACCCGATCAA
>LPNX010644471.1:0-33674 GCA_001517045.1 Pseudotsuga menziesii | reverse complement strand
TTATACATCTATTAGTATCACTTTGGTCCATTGATACTTGATGCCTCTCAAACCCATACTTTGTCTAATATTTTTCCAATGCCTTTGTGATTATGTGGTGAAATTCAAGATGATTTGATCTTTGATGCACCATCCATTTCAACATCCTATAAATATGTTAAATCCTCCTTGTTTTCTAAAATATTTATATACTTCAAAGCTTTCTTTCTTTGAAATTATTCATGTGCCCTTTGTGAGTTCACCATTCTTGGATATATCTCTTGATAATCCTTTCACGCTCAAATTTTTACTTAGATTCCAAACCATCCTCAATATGTACACTCATGTCATCCTTGGTGTTCTCAAAATCAGTATCAAAGTACCTGCAATGCTCTTGCATCATAGTCCCCAAGTTAATTAAGAATCATCTCTTCGTTCTTAAGTGTTATACCCTCATCTCAATTACCCCCATGATTACTCATCTTTAGTGTCCTAATCTATTATTGGAAGAATGATATTTGAATATCATCGCTTCTACCTATCTTTTTAATTACCAAGGCAGTCTTCACAAAATCCTCTTTATACTAGAGTTGTCTTGCAACATCTACCCAAGTCGCCATTATTGGAGTCATCGACGCTTATTTCACTTTCTAGAGTCTTCACTTGCTCAATGAAATTCACCATTGTTTTCTTGTAGTATTCACTCTTCTACAATCTCTTTCATCTTGTTCATATTTCTCCCACCTTCTTCGTACTCATTCTCTTTGCAATCTTCTCCTCTTTCAACATCTCATTCCACAAGGTCTCATGTTCCTTGTCTCATAAGTGTTACCATTTATGATATTGTTGGAAACATAATCCTACGGGTTATGGTTCCACTTGCAATTATTGTAAATATTTTTGGCTTAGGAATATCACAGGAAGATGGAGAGTCTACATGAGAATCCAAAGATCCCGTTGGAAGATGAAGTCCAACAGTCACATTAGTTGTATAAATAAAGAATTATGAATCAATAAAAATCAATCCATGAGTTATTATCTCTGACAAGTGGTATCAGATCCTTTTGGAAGATGAATTCCAACAATCACATCAGTTGTATCAATAAATAATTATGAATCAATAAAAATCAATCCATGAGTTATTATATTTGACAAGTGGTATCGAATCCTGGTGTAGAGTACTATAACACCCGTTGCTCAAACCTGGCATTATGCTTTCCTACAAAATATTCCATATGTTTCTCATCTCTCCATCCTACAAGATGCCTAGCATTATGTCCATGATTTCCTTCTACAAGTTATGGCGTGTTGTCCTCCACTAGTCTACTTGCCCATTTTGTCTTGTTAAGTCTTCTCTTGGTGGTTACACTAATTTTGGTTATCTTCCCCTCGATTGTTACCTTCTTGCTCTATCAACCGAGGTGGATACAATCTCTATGTGAGATCCCTCTACAATTTCTTCTCTTTGCATGTTAGTTTCATCTCGAGCTATCGTTGTGTGTGGAGCTAATGTTGATGCTCATTGAGTGTGTGTTCTAGCTAGAAAGAAAACTCTAGACGTAAAATATTGTGGTGACTACTTGTTGAATGCTCTTGCTCTGTACATTGGGTGTTCCCATTTGTGTGATTTGTGCGAACCCTATGACACATATTTGTTCCATTCCACATTCTTAGGATGAGTTGTTTGATAAACATGGGGCTCTGTATGTTTTTGTATGCTTGCTAAAAGGCCATGTCCAAGTCTAGACTCGACACACTCATGGATTTAGAGGAAGTCTGTTTGGAATTTTTTAAGGTGCTTAAATATTGATGGCCATTTGAATATGATATTGCAATATGTGGAATAAATCTTTTCATCTCAGACTCGTAGCACTGTGGACCCTAGATCCTACTTGTGTTGTGAATTTATTGTTATCATCGTGAACCCTAGTCCATGAAGAGATCACTGTAAAGAAGATCAGAGTGAGGAGCATGTGGTGGCACTCTTGTGGTGAGCTCTCAAGAGAGACGTGTTTATCCGTGTATTGCATGGAACTTGAAATCTATCTATTGAGGTGCATTGAATAGATTTGTGACCTCTCTCAACAATTAGTGTGGTTGTTGGGATGTTCCTTCTCTATGCCTTGAAGTGTTGCTATCTCCCCTGGTGTGAGGTCTCTATTATAAACCCTAATTTTTGAGTGTGAAGTGATCGTACTATGGTATCCATTGATTATTGCATACTTGTATTGAGTATATGCCAACGTAACAAACCTTTAAGTGAAGAGCCACATCTTGATTATTGCTTGAATACTCAGTTGAAATTTGAAGTGTAAAGACTCTGGGTTGGTCTCATTGTTGTGTGGGTTATCCAATTCTCCAAGTGCATGTCTATGGACTTCTCTATGCAGATAGACTTCTCCAAGTGTGAAGGTACTATGTAATAAAGATTGCTTGATATTTTTGTGTTTTTATGTTTCAATGAACCGATATTGGTGCATTTAACTATTGAAATTGTTGCAAGAGTGAAGCTGAGTTGCTAAGCTTGGAGTTGGAATGTAGAGCTATTGTGACCAACATAAATTCTTCTCTTAGTGACCGCGAAGACTGGTAAATACTGGTAAAAGCATTGGAATGTTGATTGCATTATTTGTTTGTTGAAAATCTCCACATCTTGTTTGTACGAAGTGTGAAGTAGAGTTCTATCATTAGAGTGCGTGAGTAGCACATTCATATAATTAAATAGTATATTAAAAAGGAAAAATATGCCCTCATCTAGGACTATATTTTGGTGCTTTGAAGATACCACAACCATTTCATATGATGTGAATGATGGTATAGATTACCATTTTTAGTGTTTGAAAGCACCACAAACAATTGAAAAGACCTAGATCTGCAAATAATTTATTGAAGAAGAGATTATCAGTTCTGTACTATTTTTGTAAACAAGGTGGAAGAGACTTATACCTACACCTTTTATTCTTTGCTTCCCAAACAACATTTATTTGCATGTGATAGACGTTAAAATTGTAGAAGATGCATTCTTTTGCATCTACAGTTGAAGTAGTAAGGACCCTTTGTCTTTCTCAAAACCAGTCCAAGGGAGAGAATAGAAGAAGAGGAAAAGGAAGAAGAAATTTCAAATGTAGGGGGGTAGAAACAATTTATATAGAATACCATACTTACAGTGTAAGCACTATAGGAAGAATGGACATGAAGTATATTATTGTCGAGCCCCTTGGGACTCCATCAAAGAAAGACATGACCAGAATAATGAAGACAAAAGTAAGAGCGAGGAGGCTGGTAAGATCATGAATCTGCTCATTGTATTGTTGCATATTGTAATCTTGGAATAAATGAAATCACATATTTTTCATCTTATAAAGAATGTTGGTTTCTTGATTATGGTTAACGTCCCCTGAAACCAAATTTGTCTATCGGACCTAAAGAAAACAAATTATTTAGTTTGTTTTAAAATTGTATTTCTATGCTCAAAGAGCTTGGAGAGAAGCGTCCCGAGCTCACTATAATTTTGACAAGTTAAATGGATAGGAAGTTCAAAATTGCAACAAAGATTATGAAACTGAGATCTAATGTGGGTGTACACAGGCAATCTAAGAGAAAGTGATTTTCATCCTAAATTTTCATATTCTCACAGAGGTGGCAGATCCTTTCCACCCATGGTGTTTTAGGAACTTCCCAACGACATGTTTCACTATGTAGCTCATGAGAGTTCGTTCCTATCTTGACTATATTAATTTTTTTCTTTGAACTAGTTAAAACATAGAGATACTTTTGATCTTCTAGAGTACGGTTGATGATCTCCTTATAATATCTTAACTTTATTTTAGCCTCTAAATCTTTCTCACACCACATTTTCTCCTTAAACTTAGAAGTAACAATATTTTTAATGTTATTAATATTTTGCAATGCAACATTTTCTTCGATCTCCCAATGGTTTAGCAAGGCCCTGGTATCTTTATACTAGCCTCACTTGAACCTTAGGTGGCTTTTCCTAGAATGTAAAGCTAGCTTAGGAATTCTATGGTCTCTCATGTTATTGATTTCGTGCTTATATAGCAGGAGCCTAGCCATAGCTAGGATCTCGATAGGGGAAAGACCCACTTCTATAAGGATAATAGGGTAAGGTGTATTTCTTTTAATTTTGAGGTTATATGTTATAAAACGCTTCTGTATTTTCTTAATCTTTCTCCAGGATTCTCTAGAGATGATGCAACCCCAAACCTCACACCCATAGAAGATAATAGGAGTGACTAAATTTTCAAAGAGGAGCTTCTTTTTATCCCACATCACAAGGTTTTCTTCGTTACTATTATTTTCAAGGCCAAAATAAGCTTTCCACCCTCCATTAATCCTTTTCTTAATGCTATAGTTCTAGTTGAGCTTGTGATGAATATCAATTCCTAGGTACTTGTAAGAAGACACTTCCTCCAAGTTGCTATTGTCATACACAAAATTAGCTTAAGTGTCCTTCTTGAATTTGATAATCATAATTTTTGTTTTGTCAATGTTAACAGTCATACCCATGGTAGAGCAAAAATACTTAAGAATTCTTAGTTTCTTATCAAGAATGAATGGACACCTTGCGAGAAGAACACTATCATCAGCATAGAGAATAAGGATGATGACTATTCCAACTAAGATCGTGCCAGCACAGCCTGCTTCCTCTAAACAACCTTCTAGTTTGTTTAACTCCGAGAGAGGGGGAAACCTTGTTTAAATCCGATATTACACTTAATATCTTTCGACCACCCCTCGTTGGTCTTAAACTTGGCAATGAAATTCTCGTACAACCTTATTGCGCCAGCTCTCAACTCAAAAGGAACCTTTAGCTCTTCTAATCTATTCCATAGGCTATTTCTAGGTACCATATCGAAAGCCTTTCTAAATTCCACAAAGCAACAAAAGAGATTGGATTTAATTTTACGACATTCCTCCACAATTATCCTAAGCATAACGAGGTGGTCCATTTTTTAGTGCTGCCTTCTAAAACCCGCTTGGCCTTTAGCCCTATTACCTTCACTTTCAAGCCATATGATGATCTTATTTTCCAAAATAATACCATATAACTTGGCTAAGAGAGGGCTAATCATAATTTTCCGATAATTAGAGGGGTTATTTGTATCCCCACTTTTAAAAATAGGGATAATTTGGCTTTGAGTCCAAGGTTTAGGGAACCCTTTCTTGACCGCTTGATTGAAAATCTTGTGGATGTGAGGGATGAGGACAGGACCTCCGATTTTTAAGATTTATGCCTGGTACCCTTCAATGTCCTTAGCTTTTCCATTTGCTAGAAGCTAAACCCCAAAATCTATGTCCTCTAATGAGAAAACTTCTTCTGTTGCGAGGATGGTTTCAAAGTTATATATGCCATTTGGGGATTCATAAATATTTTTAAGATAGGAATTCTAGTGGTGTAAAGAAATTTTATTATTATCTTTAGTTTTTCTAGTTAGAATATGCCTCCAAAATTTCTTAGGAGCCGCCTTAGAGAGGTGTAAGATATTTTCTTGTCTTTTATGAATATACTACATTTTTTCCTTTTAGTTAGGGCTTTGTAAATTTTTATTTTGTCAATTTTAAGAGACTCATCAAGAGCTTCCTTAATTTCTCTCCTCACACTTTTATAATCTTTATCATACCAAGGGTTGGTTTTGCTATTTCTTTTATTACTTGAAACTTCAATTGAGAACTTGTTAATATAATATGAGAGGGTTGTGTAAAATCATGATAGAGGTCTTCTATGTTGTGTATACTTGATAAAGGAACCAAATTAATTTTTAATTCATTTAGAAAAAAGATCATTTTTATTTCTAGCAAAGTTCAAGTTTTTTTGGCTATGAGGATCATCTTCTATGGGATCTCTATGCATGGCAAAATTGAGAGTTACAATTAAAGGTCTATGATCTGAGTCAGGCTCGTGGTCGTTTAAGATGTCAAAATTTATTATTTCATTGTATAAAGGGATATCGGAAATAACATAGTCTACCACGCTGCCACCAAGCCCATGGATACATGTCATATGGATAGAATTGGGCCACTTCTTTAGACCGTTGCAAATTATGAGATCTTGAGCACTACAGAGCTTGACTAGCTCAGACCCAAACAAAATTTCCCCTAGATCTTCAAAGCTTCTTTTGTACCTTCCAGCTAGAGTAAGGTCTTCATCTAACCAAAGAGGATTAGGGTTGGAATGATTGCTTAGAATAATAGATTGGTTGCTTGAAGGTCAAGCATTAAAGTCACCCATTAAGAGGATATTACCCCCATTCCTTAGACTCGAAATATCATTCTCTGAACCATTGTAAGGACAATTTTTATCTAAATTGTTTTTCTTATAGAAGTTAGAATTAATAGGGGAAAAATAACAGATTGCTATGTAGGTTTTTTATCATTAGTGCCAGTAATCTCTATCCAAATGTATTGGTTGTAAGGGTCTTTTTTATAAAGATTGACATGGGGGCAGATGTTCTTCCTAATGTAACAAGCTATACCCCCAATGCCTCTACGATAGGATTGCTTGTTCCAGATTGACCGTAGTACAAAGCCAACTATGTTAGGGACCTTAGATTCTTGGTGCTACCAAGTTTCAACTAACAATATAATATCAACTTCATTCAAGATCCAACTTAGCTTGTGGTGTTTGTTCCATGGAAAGCCCCGACAGTTCTAAGAAAGAATCTGGATAATGTTGAATTGTTATTTATTACTATCGTTTTGGTTTCTATCTCGAATAACGGATTTTCTATTTCTGATTATTTCCCATTTTCCTTCCTTCCTAGCTTCTTTTACCTTTTGAACCTCCTTTCTTAATTCTGCTTGATCTTCTAGAATGAGATCTTCATTTATAAATATTCTTGTTCCATTAAGACTTTAGTTTTTCCTAAGTATGTCATACTTATGGTCAGTAGAGCTCACCTTTATCCGGACCAGCCTTCCTTTATTCTCAGTTAATTTTCCTAGCCTTGTTGCTTATGTAAGACATGTTGTTTTAATTTGTAATCTATTATGTAATTCTACTTGGACTATGGCTAATGTATCCTCGTCTACCTCCTCTTTCAAACCGAAGATTATAAGTTTCAACGCCCTTTTGTTACGCTGATGGTCTAATTCTATCAATTTTTCATTTCCTCTTTAATGGGTTTGATATCTCCCCGGATGCGGGTGTGAGTCAGACGGACGTGGAGGCTAACGTGGCCCCTCCAGCTAGCGCTCAACTCACTGCCATTAATGGCCTTTAAGACACAGACTAGCGTGGCCACTCCACAGCTCGACGACAGGACGAAACTGTCTCATCGCAGCTTGGACGCCATAACTCCTCCACCGGGGTGTTGTGCTTCGCACAAGCACCATTCAATTGGGATTATGGCCCTCAGGATTTACCCTGCTCTTCTACTCCGCTGGTTCATTATCTGGTTCATCATCGCTCTCCCGGTTCCTCAAGCTCTCCTTGGTCGCTCAGTGCAACATGGTCACCACCCTCTAATTCACGCCACCTTCACCCATCTCTCTGCTGCTCCGTGCCCTCACAATGCTCTCCATTATCTCTACTTGCCTGCCAGCCATATCAATCCCTCGCCATGCCTAGAAGACAGAGACGCACTTCACGCAGAGGATGAGGATGCCATGCTTGGTCAGAAGGCCATATTCACCTCTCCTCTCAAGCTAGAAATAATGGCTTTGACCTAGAAATTCCAGAGGAAGTGCAAAAAATTGTCTCGAATTGGGAGGACGAATTGTCTAGTGCACTTGGGGCAGCAGGACGCACAGTGGAGCGACGACAGAACTAATGGGTTTTAAAAAACCTGCTCATGCACTTGGTCCTCCGATTTAATCCACTAGTTCCGCCACGCCCTACCCCCCTGTTCCTCCATCCATGGACCCCTAAGAGACGGCACCATTAGGCCCCCAACCAGTCCTGCCTCATGCGTCTCCTTGTCCGCCTGATACCTCAGCTCCACCACCAAACTCCATTCCCCTGCAGCACCTTCGACCCTCTTCCAGCTTTGCATGCAAGTTCTCGTCCAACCCAACCGTCTCAAAGAAGAACTCTCCATTACCCACCAAAAATACACCTACACTCTTTGGGAAGGAAGCATCTAGATCCAGTGACGACGAAATGGAAACATCTGATGATAGTTTGGTGACATCTTCAGGTGAGCCTGCACATCCAGAGTCTTTAGGTTACACATGTCCAATCACAGAAGAACCATGGCCTGGGCAGAAACCATGACCCGCAGTTTTCACGGCCGTGTGTCCTTCCACCTGCTGCATGCGCCACGTTTAGGTTCTTCCGGACACGTGCCGCTTAGTTATGCTTATGTTTGATTTCCTTTGTTCATGTACTATCCACGTGTTGGCTCTTGCCACACCCTCTTTGAACGGTAGGAGTTTTTGTTTATGTTCATTTGGCAGGCATGTTTTCCCTCTGAGAGGGAGGGTCATTTTTTTATCTATTTTCCCTCCCGGAGGGAGGGTCTAACTATACTTTGACACTCCATACCTGCTCCACCTAAGCAGGTCGGATTGTATTTTTTCATGTACTACTATTTTTTTCTCTTTTTAATATATTAGATCTCAACTTACAAAAAAAAATGGGTTTCATATCTAATTTACCTTCCACATTATTTAGGGTGATATTGTTATTAACTTTTTCTTCTAGCGCTTTAACCACGCCCTTCATTTTAAGACTTTCTAAAGTATCAACATCTCCTTGTTGGGATGTTTGGTTCTTATCTTGGCTTTGTTTTTCTATTACCTGTAACCTAATCTCCATTGTCTCCATTTTATTCTGCAGTAGTTTTATTTTATTTTCTATTTGTTTTTGGACTTTGTCTTCAAAAGATGTAAATTTATTTTCCAGCATGGCTTCTAACTCTGTTTGTAGGTTAAATACTCTTTCTTCTCTACGTTTCTCTAATAACTCTATATATTCATAAAGGCTTTGTAGAGTAATTGTGCTAGGTCTACCTTTGACAATCTTTGGTAGATGCGGTGAATTATTCATACTTGTGAACAAAAAGAAATATATGAGCAGTAGATATGTATTAGAAAAAATATAAGGATTGTGTGCACCTGATATAACCGTTCCAGATCGCCTTCCAACCTTGGTTCAGAGTGAAGTGGATCCAACAGCTAGCATAACCCTGAGAGTTTCTTCCTGATTTACTTCAAATCTGTAAACTTTTGAATCTTCTTCGTGATTTTTCTGTCAATATAATGTACAAATGAATCTACTTATGCTTGAAGGAATATTTCTATTTCGCTAAGATGCCAAAGAAGATTTCAGTTCAGATCCAATGCAACTAGCAATTTTCAGATCCAATGCAACAAGCAATTTTCAAATCTCTATGTGTCTGAGTCTCAGATCGCATGCAATATTCATGGAGGCAGCGATATTTCGCCACAATCTTGGCTCTTGGCTGAAGGATTTCACAATAATATGGAGGTCATCTTCATATGTTTCATCAATACATTGATACAATTCCAAATTACATACATTGGGCACTCATCCCTTAAAATCAACCACTTAAATTTTATTTAGTATATTATCTATAATGTATTTGTGTTGTTTGGAATTGAGAGGTGGAGGCACGCCACTGCAAAATGCTTCATCTCCCTCATGTCTCTTCATATTTTTAATTACCTTGTTAGTAATTCCTTATTAATATGTCTATTGTTACAACACTCTCCCTCTCTTTATCCTCTAATAACATTCTCTAATTGAAAATTTTGTACCCATGGTGTTATTTGGGCCATCCTCTTTAGTTGAGATTTAATGCTTCACTTCCATTTCATCCACATGTTTTGATCTACTGGTTCTAAATTTATTTTTCCTTCTTTTATGAGATCTCTAAAAGTCCCAAACTCCAATCCATTTATGACATGCGCCATCGATCTGCAATCTACATTATGTCCCTTCTCATCAACTCAATGAATCCTTTACTTTTATGCCTGCCATGCATTATACATCTATCAGTATCACGTTGGTCCATTGATACTTGATGCCTATCAAACCCATTCTTTGTCTTATATTTTTTCAATGCCTTTGTGATTATGTAGTGAGCTTCAAGGTGATTTGATCTTTGATGCACCATCCATTTCAACATCCTATAAATATGTTAAATCCTCCTTGTTTTTTTAAATATTGATATACTTCAAGCCTTCTTGCTTTGAAATTATTCATGTGCCCTTTGTGAGTTCACCATTCTTGGAGATATCTCTTGATAATCCTTTCACGCTTAAAATTTTACTTAGATTCCAAACCGTCTTCAATATGTACACTCATGCAATCCTTGGTGTTCTCAAACTCAGTATCAAAGTACCTGCAATGCTCTTGCATCATAGTCCCCAAGTTAATTAAGAATCATCTCTTCGTTCTTAAGTGGTATACCCTCATCTCAATTACCCCCATGATTACTCATCTTTAGTGTCCTAATCTATTTATGGAAGAATGATATTTGAAGATCATCGCTTCTACCTATCTTTTTAATTACCAAGGCAGTCTTCACAAAATCCTCTTTATACTAGAGTTGTCTTGCAACATCTACCCAAGTCGCCATTATTGGAGTCATCGACACTTATTTTATTCTCTAGAGTCTTCACTCGCTCAATCAAATTCACGATAGTTTTCATGTAGTCTTCACTCTTCTGAGATCTCTGTCATCTTGTTCATATTTCTCCCACCTTCTTTGTACTCATTCTCTTTGCAATATTCTCCTCTTTCAACATCTCATTCTGCAATGTGTTATGTCCCTTGTCTCATAGGTGTTACCATTTATGATACTGTTGGAAACATAATCCTAAGGGATTATGGTTCCACTTGCAATTATTGTAAATATTTTTGGTTTAGGAAGATAGAAACTCTACGTGAGAATCCAAAGAGCCTGTTGGAAGATGAAGTCCAACAGTTACATCGGTTATATAAATAAAGGATTCTGAATCAATAAAAATCAATCCATGAGTTATTATCTCTAACAAGTGGCATCAAATCCTGGTGTAGAGTACCATAACACCCATTTCTCAAACCTAGCATTATGCTTTCCTAAAAAATATGACATTTGTTTCTCATCTCTCCATCCTACAAGATGCCTAGCATTATGTCCATGATTTCTTTCTACAAGTTATGGTGTGTTTTCCTCCACTAGTCTATTTTCCCATTTTGTCTTGTTAAGTCTTCTCTTGGTGTTTACACTAATTTTGGTTATCTTCCCCTCGATTGTTACCTTCCTTCTCTGTCAACTAAGGTGGATACAATCTCTATGTGAGATCCCTTTACAATTTCTCCTCTCTGCATGTTAGTTTCATCTCAAGCTATCATTGTGTGTGGAGCTAATGTTGATGCTCATTGAGTGTGTGTTCTAGCTAGAAAGAAAACTCTAGAATCAAAATATTGTGGTGACTACTTGTTGAATTCTCTTGCTCTGTGTACATTGGGTGTTCCCATTTGTGTGACTGGTGTGAACCCTATGACACATATTTGTTCCATTTCGCATTCTTAGGATGAGTTGTTTGATAAACATGGGGCTCTGTATGTTTTTGTATGCTTGTTAAAATGCCATGTACATGTCTAGACTCGACACACTTATGGATTTAGAGGAATTGTGTTTGGATTTTTTTGAAGGTGCTTAAATATTGATGGCCATTTGAATATAATATTGCAAGATGTGGAAGAAATTCCATTTCGCATTCTTAGGATGAGTTGTTTGATAGACACGGGGCTCTGTATGTCTTTATATGCTTTCTAAAATGCCATGTACATGTCTAGACTCGAAACACTCATGGATTTAGAGGAAGTCTATTTGGATTTTTTTGGAGGTGCTTAAATATTGATGGCCATTTGAATCTGACATTGCAAGACATGGAAGAAATATCTTCATCTCATACTCTCACCACCGTAGACCATAGATCCTACTTGTGTTGTGAATTTAGTGCTATCATCGTGAACCCTAGTACATGAAGAGATCATGAAAAACAAGACCAGAGCGAAGAGCATGTGGTGGCACTCTTGTGGTGAGCTCTCAAGAGAGATGTGTGTATCCGTGTGTTGCATGGAAACTGAACTCTATCTATTGAGGTGCACTGAATAGATTTGTGAATTTGCTTAATGATTAGTGTGGTTGTTGGGATGTTCCTTCTCTATTCCTTGAAGTGTTTCTATCTCCCCTGGCGCATGGGATCTATCAATGGCCATCCACGAACTCAATCTTGAGAAAGAGGTAACACTATCTTGAAGCTGAGAGTTGGGGTATTATAAACCCTAATTTTTTAGTTTGAAGTGATCGTACTATGGTCTCCATTAACTACTGCATACTTGTCTTGAGTATATGCCAACTTAATAAACCTTGAAGTGAAGAGCCACATCATGATTATTTCTTGAATACTCGGCCAAATTGGATATGTAGATGGAAATGTTTTGAAGCTGAAAGGCTCATCTCCAAGAGTTCAAAACTTTACCTATCTATTTCAGCACGGAGAAGGTAATTTGTCATCCAAATTGTTATGGCATGCTAGATATAGTCATTTAAATTATAACAGTCTTTATTTGTTAAGAAAGAATATTGTCTTTGGTTTTCCCACCATTCCTAAGAAGATGAACAAATGTGATGCATGCATACTAGGAAAAGATAGTAAGCAACCATTTCAAGATTCAAAATCTGGAGCATGTAGAAAGTTAGAGTTGATTCACTATGACTTATGTGACCCCATGCATGTTCCTTCTACCAATGGTAATATAAAATGTTTGGTTTCCCAAATGTCATATTTTCATCCGTTTTATCCTTCACTATTCCTGACACCCATACCTATTCATCACTCTATTAACCATTCCCTGTGCCATTTTCATAAATAAATATGGGTTACCTTGTATTTTCCAAATTAGTTTATTTTTAAGTATTTTAAGAGAATTTATGATTAAATATTAAGAAAATTAACATATTTTCATTATATCTCAAAGTTGGGTGAGTTTTATGATGTTTTCGGGCTGATTTGAAGACTTTAACAAGGCCAAAAGTCACCATCTAGCCTCAAATTCGAATTTCATCTTCAAGCTTTGAAGATTTGAGGAAGATTTGGGATAATTATTCAATCATATTCAAGGGAGATGATCATGGAGATATGATATCTTATCAAAGATATTATGGAGGATTTGAGGGGATAGGTTGAGATAAAAGTGGATCTGTAATTATGAGTTGTTTGTCTTTTTATCCAAAGTATTCATGTATAAATATGAGGGTTCTCTCCTCATTTGGGAGGAGACCTCTTTAGTGGTGTGGAAGTAGAGAAATAATTTGTGTAAATTCTTTTTGAGAGTTAGTCATGGAGTGGATTTTGATTATTATGTAATGGAGATGATGCTGTAATGCAAATCCTTTTACTCTCTCTCGTGTTAATTTGGATTGATTTCTTATGAATTGTTAATATAGATTTTCTATGCGCTCATATTTATTTTTCATTTGTTATTTTTCATATTATCATTTTTCATTTGTCACATGCTTTCATAGATTAGTTTGCTCATTTTCTTGCTTTCTTAATTAAGTTTATTTGCAATACGATTTCATGTGCTTTCATTAACTAGGTTCAAATCCAGTCGCATGGGTTTTCTTAGATTAGTCACGTGTTTCCAATTTCAGTCATATGTGTGTTTCCTTTTCAAGCATTAGAATAGGTTAGTATAACTATGATCCTACATACATTTTCCTTGCACCTCTAAGTTTACAATCTCCCCATATTGATAATTTATGTCGAAATAACTATCATATATTTCGCTCGACAGAAATCTCATGACCTTTGTTGATGACTACATGTAACATCCTGGTTTTGACCCCATTTGCATTAAATGTATATGATGTATATATTGTAATTAATCATGGCATGGAACTAACGGCGAAATCCCCACCATCGATTTCGCATTTTATGTTTCGGCGATTAAAATCGATGTCGATGGTATTTCGTGCTAGCCAAGCACTTTATAATTTTTAACATCATTAAAATATCCAATTTAAGTAAAATACCCACAACCAGCTATGTCAATGCAACAGTAATGAGATGGGGGCATGATTTCCTAAGGATAAGGGGGGGGATATTTAACCTTGATCCATTGGGGAAAAGACAAGTGTCAAGAGGAGAACCCATCATTTGTCAACTACTTTCTTGTCTTATTCAACCAACCACTTGATTCTCCAAGGAGTTAGTTGGGCATTTATTGCCTTGGGGCTTGAGGAATATGGGAAGTATTCAATTCTGGCAGGGCTGTCGACCTTGATCACACGCTTTCCCAAATGGGAGATCAATTCGTCCATTACCCTCATGTGAAAGGGGAGATCAATTCGTCCATTACCCTCATGTGAAAGGGGAGATCAATTCGTCCATTACCCTCATGTGAAAGGGAAGAGTCGCAGACACTCACGAAGCCGCATTCCACTCTCACACATGCAACGATTACTCACTCACGCGCAGGAAACCAATTTCCTCACGTAGGGCACGAAGCTGATTTCTCCTCAGCCATCCAGCCTCCATCTTCTCATGCCCTTTTTCTGCAGTCTGTTTTCATTCTCCCACGGCTGGAAATCATTTTGGCAATGCCCAGCAGGTTGAGAAGAGACCACGATTTTCTGAGTGGCTGTTGAGCCATTTTTCTTACCCCACATGGAGCCAAGAATGTTTTGTGAAGTCGATTTTGGTCACAGGGTTGTTATTCCCCATTCGCCATTGTCAATTTTGGCTCCCGGGATGTTTTTCATCCATGCCCAGAACTTGCAATTGCGGGGTATGTCTTTGCTGCTTGGTCTGAACTAGTTGGGAGGGGAAATGGGTCTAACTATCTTGATAAACATTATGTGAGAAGGAACCTCACAGACATATCTAGGGTTTTTTTTTCTTCTTTGCACACCCTGAATACCACTGGAAGGGAAGGCATAGCCTGAGGGACTGTGTAGCATAGAAGGGGATGCTTCCTTTTGTTGGGTGTGTAGATGTTTTAGAAGCCAGGATAGATCTGGTGCAGGTGTCGATAGCTCTGTGGTTAAGCTCACTAGCTTATCAGTCAGCCTTTCCAGCTCCTTTGCAACGCGATAAACCCAACTTTGTTGGCTTGGCTGAGTTTTTGTTGTATCCTTGGCTATGCGTGAGTCTGCTAGTGTTTCCTTATTCCTTATGGGAACCATGCCCAGCTCGAGGGTGGCAGTGCCGTTGAGAGATTGATGAGCACACTGGCCTATGGTTGGGTGGAACATTGTAGCGACGTAGCTGGTTGCGGGACAAGCTTCTTTCAAGATAATTATTTCTCGTGTTTCAATCCTTGCAAATGTATCTATTTTATAAATTAGTAGGAACATGATGAATGCTTGAATGGAATGTGTTTTTATTTCGTTGTATGTTAATAATTTGTACATCCTCATATGTATCTTCTATTTCATTACATTTTTATTTTACGTTCATGGGGATAGATTGCTCGGATTGATAGCAGCATCGTCGCATCCTCTCCTTGGTATAGGGGTGGGGACGTAACACTACACCAGAATGTGTTGGCTATACCTATTAATGACAAAATATAAAGCATATCAAACATTCAAAAAATTTCATGCATGGATAGAAAAACAAGCACAATCTCCTGTTGCCACACTTTGTACTAATAATGAAAAAGAATACACTTCAAATTCTTTTCAAGACTATCTTCGTCAACATGAGATTGCACATCAAACTACAGTTCCTTAAAACCCTCAACAAAATGGTGTTGTAGAAAGAATGAATAGAACAATAATGAATATGGTACATTCAATGATGTTTTTCAAGAATGTAAAACTAATGTTTTGAGGTCATGCAGTGCTATGTGCAGCCTATTTTAGAAATATAAGTCCATCTCGTGCTCTTGAAAACAAGACTCCACATGAAATGCGATATGGTCACATGCCATTGGTGATGCATCTTAGGGTCTTTGGTTCCACCTACTATGCCTTGATATAAAAGGAGCAAAGAGACAAGCATGGCACTCGAAGTCAAAAATACATTTTCTCGGTGTACTTAGACACCTCCAAGACATTCATCTTTTAATATGAGGTAAACAAGAAGTTTGTTGTTTCTAGAGATGTCATTTCTATTGAAACTAATGAAAATGACGAGTCTATTGATAGAAAGTTTGATCATTTGGATAAATTTTCCCATGTAAAGACATATTATGAAGTTGATAATGAAATTCCAGATCTTGAAGAAGAGATCCCTATCTTGGATCAATCTCTAGAATTTCATTTTGAATCACCAACACCCATCATGAATAATTTCCTACACTTCACCTTAATAGGAGGTTCAATTGGATGATGTGATTGAGAGGATTGAACGATTGAACCTTGAAGAAAATGAAGCACCACCATTTGATCAACCTGGGCCATCACAAAAATCTCAACTAGACAAGAAGATGGAGGAGATGCATATCAATCAAGTGATGACATGGATTTCTCATTTGATTGTGAATTGAATTTGTATTATAAATTTGAACAAAATTCCTTTAAAGAGGCTACTACTCATGATGGGTGGAAAGAATCCATGCAAAATGAGTATGATGCATTCATGAAGAATGTAACCTAGAAGTTTGTTGACCCTCTTGTTGGAACCAAACTAATTGAATACAAGTAGGTATACAAGAACAAATACATATCAGATGGCTCACTTAACAAGCACAAAGTGAGGCTTGTGGTGAAAGGACATGCATAGAAGGAATGCATTGACTATGGAGAAATGTTCTCCCCCATATAAAAATGGGTCTCCATCTGCACCTTACTATTTTTAGCTGCACAAAATGGGTGGAAAGTCCACCAGATGGATGTAAAAACAAATTTCTTATGTTGAGACTTGAAAGATAATGTATTCATGTCTCAACTATAAGGATTTGTTGTGAAAGGGCAAGAACAAAAAGTGTATAATCTAGTCAAGTCATTGTACGGCCTAAAACAAGCATCTTATGCATGGTATGAAAAGCTAACTCAACATATTCTGAAGTTAAATTTCAAACACTTTAATCTTGATAACGCAACATTGTTTGTAAAGAAAGTTGGAAGATCTGTTGTGTTTCTTGTGCTGTATGTAGATGACCTTTTAATGTGGGGGAACAATGAAAGTTATATTGCATCCATAAAGGAAGATTTGAAGAAGGGATTTGAAGGTCATATTTGGGACAACTTCACTGCTATTTGGGTATTGAAATGACTCAACATCCTAAGTACATATTCATCTATGAGAAGAAGTATGTTGGAGAATTGTTGAACATATTTTGCATAATAGAATGCAATCCTCTCTCAAATATGGAACAAAAGTTGAAGGAAAATAATTTGACGATGTGACCAAGTACCAACATCTTATGGGAATCCTTATCTACCTTACAACCACCATATCAGATATTTCATATGGTGTTGGTGTCCTTTCAAGGTTCATGCACAAACCTTATGAAGGACATTGGTCTACTACAAAAATAGTTCTAAGATACTTGAAGGGGGATCAAGAATTTGGACTCAAGTACTCTAAGGTGGATGACTTCAAACTTATTGGGTAATTAATTCAGACTTCAATAGCGACAAAGAGACAGGAGTGTCTAGTTATTGATACACAATGAGTCTTGGATTAACAGTTGTCTTCTGGAAATCACACAAAAAACCAATTACAACAAATTCAAAACACACAAGCAGAATATGTGATTGTTGTTGAAGCAACAAAAGAGATAGTGTGGATCAGGAATATACTTGAATATTTGTAGGAGAAACAAGAGAACTCCACTCCTTTATTGATCGAAAACACTTATGCAATCAAGTTGTCCTAGAATCCCAGATTCCATGATCGAACCAAGCACATCAACATGAAGTGTCGTTTGATTCAACGCCATGTAGAGGCCAATATAGTTCATCTACAACATTGTTCCATGAACGACCAAATCGAAAACATATTCACCATAGCGCTTGGACGAGAAAAGTTTGAAAGGTTTAGAAACATGCTCGGACTTACAAAGACCCTTTCAGATTTAGGGAGGGGGGTTTGAAAACCTAATCCTACCGGATTATGGTTCCACTTGTAATTATTGTAGATATTTTTAGTTTCAGAAGATGGAGAGTCTATGTGAGAATTTAAAGAGCCCGTTGGAAGATGAATTCCAACAGTCACATTAGTTGTATAAATAAAGGATTCCGAATCAATAGAAATGAATACAGGAGTTACTATCTCTTATAGATACCACTTATGCGATAGATGAGGGCAAACCAAAAACCCATACGAACTCAATTGATGATGAACAAGCTCTCTTATCAACATCGCTTCCCTACAACACACCTTCAAAACCTTCAAGGCATCAATATTTCTCTTGGAGTACTACCCAAAGGTATTTAAAACATTTTTTCAACCATGGGACTCAATGAATATTACTCCTTAAAACATATAAATTCCATTCAAAGGTTAATTCATTAAGAAAACTACTCATACACATGATAAAACATCTTTTCAATTTCATTTAATGCTCAAGGCATTCATAAGTGAACATACAAACACATGCAAATTCACAAGAATATGGAGGTCATCTTTGTATGTTTCATTAATACATTGATACAATTCCAAATTACATACATTGGGCACTCATCCCTTAAAATCAACCACTTAAATTTCATTTAGTATATTATCTTCCAATATTCTAATATAATTTTGGGTTCCATCTACCACTACTGCAACTTAATGATGCCAAGGGAAATGCCATGGTAGCATACAAAGGATCTATGGTCATTCTCCAATTTTGAGCTTGTTGACCTCTATCTCTTTGTGCCTTCTACAATTTAACTTTGATTATATGTAACAATTTATCATGGCTATCTACTTCCCTATTTTTTTCCTCTTAATGTTCTGCTACTTAAAATGATCCACCTTCTCCCCATGGCTCTTAATATTTGTCATTATCTTGATGGTCATCCCCAATCCATGCATCTATTGTTTCAATGATATCCCACTCTCTGTCCTTCACTAAAATTTTCTAATGAAAACTTTGCATGCATTTGTAGTGCTATCAAGACCAACCTCTTACATTGGGATTAACATCACTTCCATTTCGTGCATGTGTTATGATCTAGCAGATTTCAAGAACTTTCCTTTTGCATGCTCTGTGAACTCTTCGAAACTCCTAAACTCAAATATGTTTTTACTAGGTGTCATATTCTTGCTATGTATTGTTTTCTTTGGGGCACTACTCATGTCCTATAATATCACTTATCTTCATAACAAGTTTTCTATTGCCAAATGTTTTCTTATATCCCAGTCCACTTTAGTGATCATTCACTTAACCATCACAAGCCTATGAGTATGCAACTCATTCTTATTACTATTTTTTTCTCTTTTTTATTGTGCACATGATGAAAATAAATACAAACAACCATACATTCGGATTATTCATGTGAAGTGTTTATTCAAAGGTTCTCGGCAAGGAAACCATGAGTGCGTGTATTTGCGGGTACGAGGGGATGAATTATCTAACCTTTTGTTTTTTAATTAAAAACATATATGTTTATTTGGTCATTCACATCAAATGCTACTAGAGGTTCCTTTTCAAGATTCTTGGATGTAGTCTCATGCATGGTGTATCTCATTTTTATATTTCACTATGAATATTAATCAATAGTTTGACCATATGTAATTCCACTTTTTTGGAACATTTGATCTTAATAAAACCATACAATTAAGTGAATCATTATATTTATGCATTTTTCCAAAGCTTCTTCAAACTCAATATCCTTATATATCTTCAATTAAAATTAATCACCATATAATACATTACATTCTTCTTATTCTATTTTCTATCTTTAAATTTTATATTGTTGATGTCAATATTCATACCTATATCTAATAAATTTCAAAGATAAAACAAAAATCAAAATTCAAAGGTAAAATTGATATAGCATTCCCAAAAAGTACAAGAAAACTAGTTCAAAAGCAATGAAAAGCATTTACATGTCATAGTGGGGCAATGAATGTGTGTGTATATATATATAAGTGACATTGAAAAGCATTTACACATCATAGTGGAGCAATGAATGTGAGTATCAAATATATTTGCTTTTACACGTCATAGAAAAGCAATGAAAAACATTTACACGTCCAAAAAGCATCTTCATTGAATGATGAATCTTTTGAAATCCTGCAATCCCATCCATCCATTTGTAACAGAATTGTCAGAAAATTTGATTTGATGTGTCAGAAAAATCGATAATTGGTAGTGCTTATAAAACCGGAAGTGGAGTGGCAGTGGGATCTCATGGTATTGTAACTGTCCAGCCTTCCAGGAATCAATTTGCAATGCGAGAGAGATAATTTGTAGTGCTTATCAAGCACGAATCAATTTTCAATGCTAATCAAATGCGGGAAGTGGCTCTAGGATCCATTTCAATGGTCCATGGATACTTTTCATTGTGCCAACTGAACTCCCATTGGCATTGGCATTCCCTGGCCTCTCCTCCTCCTCTCATGCTGCCTGCATTGTGATATGCATCTAGTGTGGTGTTTGTATGAGTCTGGAGTTCCTATGTTATGTGTCATCTAGGTCTCTAACTGTATGTTGTTGTGTCTGTGACTATGTGTTGTTGTGTCTGTGTATATTCTCTAAGAGCTGGAGGTAGAGGTAGGCATTGCATCAACAGAAAACACCTGACAGACCGTGCCAGTGGAATTTCTTGGAGGCAAGCCATTTTTCCTTTGACTTATTCTCCAAGATTTTCGTTGTCTTTCTAATATTGATGCTCGGTGTTATGGTGGTTTCTTGATCTCATAACTGTTATGCAGGATTTCTTGATCTCATAACTATTATGGAGGATTTCTTGATCCCATAACTGAAAACTATTATGCAGGGTGGAGGGTGGTGTGGCCACATACCCTCAGGTTCTTCTCTGTACATAGAAAAATCAATAGCATTTATAGGCATTTTAAGTCATGTTCAATCACAAAATCCAGGTATATCAAAGCTAAGCTACACTCTAAGACATCTGGTTATAATTTGTTCTTAATAGGATTCAAGACTAGATGTAGTCCATTGAAACCACTGAAAACTGTTCAACAGATTTCTTTAACTGGAACAGTTCAACAGATGTAGTCTGCTAACTAGAACAGAGATTCTATCCAGCCAACATTTTCAAAAACCACCGAGAGATCAATTCTATATATGTCTATGTCCTGGAAATTACATATTTACCCTCACTCACAGACTTGCTACCTATGCCTTCCAGTACTCGATGTTACTATCCATTTTATGCAATTCAATTGATTCAACTTTGATTGAAACTAAGTGAATGAAAACTATCAGTCAGCCACGATATATATTAAGCTATCTCTGGTGATTGAAACCGAAATAACAATATCCTGATTACCATAGAGCTATACACATAATTCATCAATCCCATTTACATTGCACACAATATAAACGTAAATATATGAATTCACGATTATTCCTTCAACTAACCTCTCAAGCTTGACTTACTAGATCAACTTCGTACAGAGAACGTTAGCCACACATTTGGTCTCTATTGTTTTCTCAAGGAACCATCTGTTCCGAGCCTCCCTCTTTGATCTCTTCAAACTATTCAAGCTTATACCAGCCTCCAAGTTGTGCAAGCTATCAAAAGTTATGCGAACTATTCCCCTTAGGATACCTTACCAATGAATTATACTGGGCTTAAATACAAAATGGAAATGGTTTCAGATCCACAATTCAAGGTTACAAATCCAATTTGAATTTGTTTTACATTTGTGACTCAGCTGCTATGTGCTGCTAACATTTGTTAACAAATTCTTGCCTTACTCCTAAGATCCTGGAAATTCCTAACAGTTCAAACAAAATTTAACTATTACATTGACAAGGATCGAGTCCTTTTTCTCATTTATTTAATCATCTATTTTAACAAAACAAAAGTTTCAAGTGAGACTCTAAGTCTATTCTAAAATATTCCACTTGACTTTATGAAGTCACAAGTGGCTTTCATCCTTTGAGCCTATCCTCCTGCATTACTAGGATTCTGAAAATTCTCTTATAAAATTAGATAAAATTTCGAAGTGTGATGAAATTTTCTCTATTTAAATCATGAAAGCACCCTGCATAATACTT
This sequence comes from Pseudotsuga menziesii, assembly GCA_001517045.1. Lineage (NCBI taxonomy): Eukaryota > Viridiplantae > Streptophyta > Pinopsida > Pinales > Pinaceae > Pseudotsuga > Pseudotsuga menziesii. Next base: position 11,584 of record LPNX010644471.1, on the reverse strand, counting down.
GGAGAAGTGCATTTCCAAGACTTGGAAATAAAAATATTATGATGAGATTGATTTGATGATGATAAGGTTGAAGGGTATCATTTGAATCTACAAGTGAGAGAAATGGGAAATAAATTGCATGGTCACCAATTTCCATATTATAATCCAAGTATTCCTCCCTGGATCCTATGCACTAAACCAATTTCATGTTCCTCATTAAGATCATGTTCCTTGTTAACCTCTCAAGCTTGACTTACTAGATCAATTTCGTACAGAGAACGTTAGCCACACATTTGGTCTCTGTTTTCACAAGGAACCATCTGTTTCGAGCCTCCCTCTTTGATCTCTTCAAACTGTTCAAGCTTATACCAGCCTCCAAGTTGTGCAAGCTATTAAAAGTTATGCGAGCTATTCCCCCTAGGATACCTTACCAATGAATTCTACTGAGTTTAAATATAAAATGGAATTGGTTTCAGATCCACAATTCAAGGTTACAAATCCAATTTGAATTTGTTCTACATTTTCTAACATTTGTCAACAAACTTTTGCCTTACTCCTAAGATCCTGGAAATTCCTAACAGTTCAAACAAACTTTAACTATTACATTGAGAAGGATCGAGTCCTTTTTCTCATTTATTTAATCATCTATTTTAACAAAAACGAAAGTTTCAAGTGAGACTCTAAGTCTATTCTAGAATGTTCCACTTGACTTTATGAAGTCACAAGTGACTTCATCCTTTGAGACTATCCTTTTGCATTACTAGGATTCTGAAAATTCTCTTATGAAATTAGATAAAATTTTGAAGTGTGATGAAACTTTCTCTAATCAAATCATGAAAGCACTCTGCATAATACTTGGAGAAGAGAATTTCCAAGACATGGAAATAAAATGTTATGGTGAGATTGATTTGATGATGATAAGGTTAAAGGGTATCATTTGAATCCACAAGTGAGAGAAATTGGAAATAAATTGCATGGTTACCAATTTTCATATTAGAATCCTCATATTCCTCCCTGGATCCTATGCACTAAACCAATTTCATGTTCCTTGTTAAGATCATATCGTGGTTTCAGTGATGCCTTTAAAATCTTTTCCTTGGCTAGGATCCCTTACTAAACTTTGACTCCTGAGACACTATTCCCCAACCCTGATTGACCAACTTTTGGCCCCAAGATTCCACAATCTTGGTGTACATGTATCATGATTTATAGACTAATATATGCAACATTTTCAACAAAAGACATGTAACAAATGCTATTCTAGATCTTTTCTCTAGACTTTAGATGACTACTACTTCCTCAGTGTCATTATGATTATATTCTTCATCACTTCCTCCAATGTGCCATGTTCCTTTACCCACAGGTTAGCAAACTTTTCATCTTCAGGTATCATATGCGACATGTCTTTGGTTCAGGTAGATTCTCATCTCCCACCATGCATTGATCTTGTCATCATTCCAAGTTTTGTTTCACATGTTTCCTCAAGGACGTATCTGTGCAGCTAAAAAGTTTCAGCTACCTGTTCAAAACCTCTGTATGGGGAATAATACAATGTGTATTGTATCACTTTGTTGCAGTCTTACCTTGTAAGTAAAAACAGTACACAATTTTGTAGTTCCCCACTTCTCTGGTTTAGGTTCGGGTGCACATTCAAGTATTAATGAGCCCAAATGGGTTGATAGGACAATGAAAAGTCCAGCAGTGGAGCCAACATCTGTTAGATTGCATTTCTATAAGTAAAAGAAGAACAAATGCAAATGGAATAGGAAAATTAGACCTTCCCCAAAGCAACTTGGGGCTTCATCCATCTGCCTCATGATTTCCAAGGCCCTTGAGAGCAATTCAGCAGGGCTCATATAAACTATGATGATAATGTATTCCTCCTACCCCACATGCCAATTCCATCATCAGACTGAAAACTTTTTTGACACCCTTGGGGCAAACCTATACTTGAATCAAATGAAAAACCTTCCTCAAAAATTTATGGTCACGTCATTTTTTTATTTGGCCTTTGCCACGTCCATTTTTTTTGCCAAGGCGCAATGTTCATTTATACCTTCTTATTTTTTTCCTTATGATCTCTCCATTTCCTCTATAGAATGCATTTTTACCATCAGAACCACTAGTTGGAACTAGAAAAGCTAACCATTGAAGTACCTAACACCAACTTGTTCTTCATTTTTATATGTATTCCGTCTTATTGAAATGATTTTATTTTAAATTATGGAATTTACCCAAACAGAGTCTGTCTGATAATAGTCTGATGGTAGGACAACTAATTTTATTCTAAAATTCTGAAATTGTACAAACAGATTCACAATAGGAATTTAGCCCACAAACGCTTGACCATTTCTTCCTCCAATTTGACTTTCTGCTTACCCTTGTCAGCCAAAGTGGCATAGACCAAATTCCAAGATTCTAAACCAACCCTTAATCCAGGGTGACCTTGGAGTGATTCCCACCTTTACTAATCTGGGAGGCATAGTTTCGAAAGATATGAACCCAATGATTCAAGCCTTCACTGGTCGAGCTAGTTGTTCTTCTAATGCCAAACAGGGAAGTGAAGTTACCTCCTTTGTGAATAGATAAGCCAAGAGTATAATCCCTCTAATAAACTAATGAAAATTGAATTTCATGTGAACCGCTGATAAATGAAAATTGAATGCCACTGGGAAACAGTAGTTCTGGCTACTGCAACAAAGCAACTGAATCCATGCTTTATTATCCTTAGCCAACCTGTTAGATAAGAAGATTGGGGCATGCACTATTACGGGCAATATGACATACTATAGAGGGCAGTGTTTTTTCAAATTTCAATAGTTCATATGGCTATTCCCATTTCCAGTGCATTTCAAATACCAAACCCCACATCTGGAGTCATAAAGCTGCTATGAACTCGAGCCCACCTTACCAAATACCGAAGCGGCAGACTTATATACTACACACTAGCTTCTGAGTTTAGGGCCTAGTACTCCACTAATAGGGCATCGTAGATAATAAATAGGCTCTGAATAAATGTTAATGGCATATTGGTTGGTTTCAGAGATAGCGATTCCCTCTTCGTTGGTTTCTTATTAAATTAATACTACTAGTTTTTATTACGTCGATAAGAGACTTGCCCTCTCACCCAGTTCCATTCTTGTTTATGAATAAATGTTGTTTTGTCGTTGAAATATGTAGACTTCCGAAGTTCTGAAACTCTCTAGTATAGCAAAGGGGTCGATATTTCTCACATCTAGTAGGTTGGTTCTCTCTATTTTCTCTCAAATATTTCAACTTCATTTTCTTTCAAAATGTCCTGCACATAAAAACAAGTGAAACAATTCCTTTGTGACCGTACGCCTCCAAATCAAACTGGTCACCCATCCTCGGTAGCATGACCTTTCGAATTACTTATGTGGATGGGTCATTCGGCTACTCAAGAGTGCTTATTTATCCTACTCTACTAATATTGTAATGGCATCAAATGCCATCTAGGTTGTACCATCTTTAGAATTTTCCAGTTTATAGGTAGTTGCATCTTTTCTCCGTCCAGGTTGCTAAGGTAGAAAGAATTTTCTCCACCACGATGTTCAATATTTTAAGGCATCTGGAACTGGGAAAAGGGAGGGCATATTAAACTGGATCCGTCCTTGGGGACTTCGCTACAGGAAGATTTGTCGCTGGTAGGACTGCAACTCCTTTATTCCCTTGTTCACAGGAGTGACAGATTGGTCTTAGTCCAGCCATAAATTTAGTCATGTTTGTGCAGAGCCATACCAAGAGGCATTTGTGTGACAATAATAAGGAAGGCTTGTGCAGTTGCCTTTGAATCTGTTTACATCCAAGGCCAGAATCAATTTAAAAACCTAACTCCCCATTAACCCATCTAAAAATCTGCAATTCTTAGTGCTAAATTCTCGTGAGACCGGCCATTGTTGTTATACTGAAGTAGGTCATAGACACTACCCATATGAGATTCTATCTGTTTTTTTTAACCATAGCTTAAGAGCTTGGAAATGAAAAGCGAACATGTTTTTTCACAATGCCCGCCTGTTATCGATCTCGTTGAGTTTTCTTGCTGGTTGAATAGTTATATGTACAACAGGAACTGTAGAATCCGGACGTAGGTATCCAATGATATCTAAAACATGAGGCTAACATGATCTAAAACATCCGGATGTAGGTATCTGAATGATAGCTTTGAATTTTACAGTACCGCGCTTTTCAATCTTGAAAAACTTATTATATTTTTAAAGGTCAGTGGATTATTGTAATATAATAATATTTTTATCGCTTAATATGTTGTGCAGAATATGTTATTTCGTTAATTTAAAAACAACACCTCCTTTGAATTACACCTCCTTTGAATTACGGGGTTGATTGCACGAGTTGTTGGCGGGGTTTGATATTATGTTTCTTCGGATTTTTGCAGGGTGAGAAATTATTTTACTCTTTAAAGGTTTGTATGGCTTGTAAGACTAAGGTGGTGAGGGTATTTTCATTGATTATGTTTTGTTTAACATTTTGGCTGACCCAAGCTTGAGAGAGATGTTTATTCATCTAGTGGCCTAGTTTAATCACCTCTTATTTTTTTCAACTCTCGAAGAATATGAAAATATTGCAGACTTCGAAAGGAGTAGGAGAGTAGCTTGATCCTCTGCAGAATTCGTACTAGATTTGGGTCAAAGATTTGGATTGGGACAATCATTGCTTGAATGATTAGCCTGGAATCTTCGAAAATCATTGCTTTATTTACCTTTAGAGTCTGAATTTGCTTCAATCCTTGCAGTGATCCACATGCTTCTGCCTGATTTTTTGTACCGAAGCCGATGCTCCAAGAGCAGGTGATTTCCTTATGTTCCTTGGGGTTGATGATTACCCCTCCCCCTCCTGCCGCCCCTAGATTTCCTTTCGATGCTCCATAGAAAAACAATTTGAAGAGTCTCCTCTCCTTCCTCCAAATGTCAAATTGAGTCAAATCCATCCTTAACTCTCAGATTTCATGCTACCGAATGACTGGGTTTGGGATGGCTTCAGAAAGTATGAAGGATTATAACCAGTTTGATTCTTTCAGGTTTAAAGGGATCTTGTTTTTGGGTAGTGCTTTGTGCAATTCCTTTAAAAATGTGTTGGTTCCTTTCCAACCATATTTCCAGATTATAAATTTGCAAAGAGTCAACCAACTGAAATTGAGTCAAGGTTTTTGCTGGAGAGGACCCGGGAAGACAAGGTCCCAGGAGCTGAAGAGTGAGAGGATGGAATCAGGAAGGTCTATGATTGCAAACCACGAGGTTGTTATCCAGTCCCAGATTTCCATCATGAAGGGGCAATTTAAGAATAAGTGCACTACGGTTTCTTTGCTTTCTCAACATAGGGGGTATTGGAAAGGACCGATCAAGCCTTGTTTTTCTAGATTATCACCTATGAGGACACTCCAATGAGCCAGGGTTCAAACAAACATATCATGGACATTTGGAATAGCAGAGAAGAGATGGTAGCCTTGAGCTGCAGTGTACGAGCCTGAATTTACTCCCCAACCTCTTTTTTATCTTTTGAGACTTTTGATAATGATGTTGATCCCTATAGAAGGGAGACAAACGTGACTTTTTCCTCTAACAGGTGGAGTGGTCAGTCAGGGATATTCCATTTCTACTAGGAGTAAGGGTGAATGGGGCTCCAATAAGAAATGGCCCAGAGAGTTTCCAGGCCTTTTCCTTCCATCCAATTTTGTAAGTTCTGAAGTCCTGGTGCTGCAGATAAGGAGGGGTTCCCCATGATGGGGTCCTTCCAAATATTGAAATTCTTCCCATTTCCTAGAATCCAATTAATTCGGCTCTAAACTTTGGGAGAGATTTGTTGCATAAGGAGAAGATAGGAGAGCCTTTCTTGACCTTGGGTTCGTTATCCATACAACGCAGATGGGAACTTGAGAAATACTTTATTCTGAGGACTTTACTACTCTAGAAGTTCTTGTCGGTAATTATGTTCCAAAGGAGCTTGGCTCCCAACGCTAAATTTTGGTATTTTAAGTCCCATATCTAAAGCCCTCCCTCCTAAGTGGACTTTTTTATCTTTTTCCAATGGACGAGAGCAAAATTTTTCCCCTCGCCACTTTTCCCACCTTGCCAAAGGAAATTACGAAGCAGTTTGTCGAACAAAGATGAGATTTTAGTGGGGGCTAACAGGAGGGAGCATTGATTAATAGGAAGGCTGCATAGAACTGATTTGATGAGAGTCACTTTTCCTTCCAAGTTGATCCAGATGACCCTCCATGTGAGGATTCTCTTCTTAAATTTTCCACCAACAAACTCCAGGCTTTGATTTTGGGGAGACTCTAAAGATAGGAACACCAAGATACTTAAAAATGAATCTCAAAGGGTGGTCCCCTCGATCCCAAGGATTCGAGATATATCAATCATTTCTCCCGGGTTGACGTTCCAACTATAGATCTAACTTTTCCTCTAATTTAGGAATTTGCATGAGACCTTGTAGTAAGAGTCAAGCGTTGCTTTAAATCACCTAGTTGAATTAGTACTTGTCCCTCCCAAAAGGATGGTGTCATCAACGAACTGGGCATGGTTTATGTTCTTAACTCCTTGGGCCATTCTTACACCTATGAGTTCCCGATATTGCCTTGCTCGATCTAACTGAAAGCTTAGCACTACTGCTTGAATCGAAGTGTATAGGAGAGGGGGCATCCTTGGCACAGACCTCTAGAGGTTTTGAAAACACCCGCCACTTGTCCATTGATGAGTGGAGCTATCCAAGGTTCGCTGATGTAAGCTTTAACCCACCGGATGAAGGCAGGGTCGAAACCAAATTTCCTCATGACATGGAGAAGAAAGGCATGCCTAACTCTATCAAATGCATCAACTATATCAATTTATACCACCATACCTCATACACGATTTCGAAGACATGAATGGATTGCCTCCTGAACCAGGATGATGTTATCCCATATTTTTCATCCTTCAATGAATCCTCCTTGGTTTACTGGAATGATTTTATGGAGAATGCCTTTTATCCGAGTGGCCATTATTTTGGTGATGATTTTGTAACCAATATTGCATAAAGAAATCGATTGAAATCTGTCAAAGGTGGTCGCGTCTTTTTCCTTTGGATTGAGGGATAGGAAGGAAGAGTTGGTATTCCCTCCGATCTTGTTACAATTTTGTGATTTCAGCACCATTTTGAAAAGGTCTTTGTGGATGATGTCCCAACAAGAGGTTATAAACCTTGCACTAAAGCCGTCTAGTCCTGGTGCTTTATCCTCCTCCATATCCTCTACCACTTCCTTTAGTTCTTCCAACATTATGGGTTTACACAGGTTGATATTATATGTTCGTTGCAATAAGGTGGGAACTAGATCCATGGAGTCAGAAATATCTCGGGGATGAGTTGTAAAATCCTTAGTATAGATGGATCTAAAATGTTTGGTTGCCTCTTCTTTAATTTTGTCAAACCTTGTGATCACCTGTCCTTGATCCTGAATCTCTTGGACTGCTTTGAATTGTTTCCTGGCTTTGGCATGCTTTTGGAAATAAGTTGTATTTCGATCTCCCACTTTGAGCCATAAGCTTTAATATTTTTTCCTCCATAATTATTCTTCTTGACGACAGGCTGAGTGCAAGGACTGATGAAGGGATACTTTGTCAAGCATCTCTTTGGTAATAGGAGCGAATTCCATAATATCTTGATGGTCTTCTAGCTGGTTTTGGGCATCATGCCTTTATGAGCTGGGGTGGGAATGGTTTTGACCCAACTTTTGAGGGCCTTTTTAACTCTGCAGAGCTTTTCCTCCCATATGTAAAATGTCGAGCCGGTAACCAGGTATGACCACGCATTATTGACTACTTCCAAGAAATCCTTTTGGGAGGTCCAAAGAGAGCTGAAGTGGAAGGGGATAGGACCCAGGTTTGATTACTTTTTATATCTCTAAGAATATTGGCTTATGATCCGAGCCTCCAAAATTTAGGATTCTAGATGAAGGGTTCAGTCCTAGCAACAAGAAGGATTCCTGGACTAGGAATCTATCCACTATGGAGGTTATATGCCTCGGGCCTATCCTTTTATTGGTCCAAGTGTATTTTCCATTGGAGGGGCCTATATCTGCCAGCTCCAAGTATAGAATATGCTCATCAACTTGTTCTTGGATGGGGTCACTGATAGTAGTACCTCCCCCTTTTTTTTCCAGATTGATTCAAGATGACATTTAGATCACCTGTTAAGATGATGTTGTCCATGTTAATACTATTACTAACTTCCCGAAAGCGAGTCCAACAATCTTTTTTTTCTGACAAAAGAAAAAAGAACATACAAATTAAAGAGACATACTTGAATTCCTATTGCTTTTTGAAGAAGCCGTGTAAATATACAATGAGTACAGGTCTGGGTTTCGACTAATTCATACAATGAAGCGTCCCAGAGGGTACACAAACCTCTAGATTCTCCTCTAGAGATGACTGCAATGCCTTTTCCTTTTTCTCCAGAAATCTGAAGTGAAATGGAGGAAATTCCTTTCCTCTATTTTGGTCTCCTGGATTAGTAGCAGATCAGGATGATAAATTATTAGCAAGTCTTTCATTTCTTCTCTTCACTTCTACTACCCAATCGCCTACAATTCCAGGAGAGAACCTTCATTACTTACCTTTGGCGGAAGGCGGGACCCTTTTTGGGGGTGGCCTTGATTGCTTGGAGTTTCAAGGGTTCCTTAGGAGCCTTTCAATGTTTTGTTGGGATCCTTGTATCTTGTCCTTGTAGGTAGCCTACTCCCGTTGTTCTTTGGCTGATTTTCTTCTGCGAGTAGATTTCTTCTTGCCTCACTGCGACTTCTCTAGTTCCCCTTCCTCTTTTTCTTCTAATTTGGATTCAATGACTGCCTCCGTCTAAGTTCCAGTTTCCTCTGGTTCAGAGGCTGCCTCTCACTAACCTGCCACAAGAGGTTCTGAACCATCTATTGAGGCTTCATGAGCTTCATTCTCCTCAAGGCCTTGAAGACAACTAAAGTTGTTATCGTTGGCCTTAAAGGGGGCTTGCTCAGATGACTTGTTTGGAGGAGGGATTGGAGCAGTTTTGACAGTATCTAGATTTTTGGCCTCTCTGCGAGGCCCTTGCCCAGATTTAGGATTAGTTTTATACTTCTTGGCGGCTTGCCATCCTTCATCCTTTTCCTTTTCTAGTTGAGCTTCTTGGTTTTTCAAGCGATTTCTATGGAAGTGGCCATATTCATGACAAACTATACACTTGAAAGGTAGTTGTTCGTACTTTAATTTATGGAAGTGAGATCAGGCTCCAAATGTTAGTTTGATTGCTTCAGGAAGACCGGCTTCCATATCTACCTTTATGCATATACGTGCATAGGCGTACTGATCCATGGGGTTCGTCGTATCAATAAATCTATCGAGGACGTTCTCGATTGATTTCAGAGCTTCTAGATTCAAGCAATGCATTGCAAGGTTTGGAAACCATACCTATACGAGGACTGTTGTGGGGATATTTGTTGTTGGATCGAAGTCAGGGGTCCAACGATTCAGGTAGATCCCTTGTGTCCCCATGAAGTAAGGACCGTCCTAAATATTAGGTCCCTATCAGCTTTGGATTGAAAATCAAACAAGAACTACCCTCTTCCAAGTGAGTATGAGGCCACATTTTGGGAGATCAAAGGTCTCTAATTCCTCTAGACCCATCCCTATGTGGCTTTCAGAGTAGGCCACAACCCTGTGAATTGACCGATCAGAGCTTGATGAACAAGGGAGAGAGCAACTCTGATTATGTATTCCTGAGGGAGGGCCACTTCTAGTATATCCTCAAGCTTCTTGACAAATTTTGGCAGCTCCTTCCTTGTTGCTTTCTTTCCATTCGCGGAATTCAGTCGGGTAAAGGCCTCGATTTCAGGAAGGGGGAAAGTGGAGGGTGTCACTGACCTACCCTCGTTGGACGCCATGGGGACCTCATCATGCCCCTAGGGCAAAAAATCCTAAAGGCCTCGTGATGAAACCCTAGCCGACCTCAGGAAGCGCCATTCAAATGTCGAGCAAGGCCTCCATCTTGCAGAGAAGCAATTGCCTCCTCTGAACCTTGAGCTAGAAGAGTCTCAAGGATCCCTAGCCGAGCCTTAGAACTCGACCATAACACAAAGCCTCTGAGCCATAGTAATATTTATACTAGTTAATTCTCATTGAAATTACCTCTTCATCACCTCCTATTTTCTTCAATGACATCTCTTCACTAATATTTTTCCGCTTTTTGAAAATTAATAAATTAGATATACCTTGAACCTACATCAATCAAGCATAAAGAATTATCAAATCATTTGAAATAGAAATATTTCTTTAGTTTCAAGACATTATGTTTGCATCCATGAATCTATAAGTGTTAACATGGATCAAATCCCTTTAAATACAAACATTTTTGAGGATTCAAAAATGTGAGATCTATCCCTTTGACCCTTTTAATAGAATAAGGTTAATATGGATCTAGAATTATTTTTAAATTTTAATTTTTTTTAATTCATTTATATTATTAGTATAGGTGTTTCATTATTTGTGGCATGTTATTTGTCAACCTAAGTTGTTGCATGCAATTTTCAGTGCAATCACCAACCTCAACCATCTCAATCTTCCACATAGTTGTACTCACAAAATAACCCCCTATTTCCTATATTTAACCTTTGAAACTTAGAACTAGACAATACTACTTTTAACCTTTCAAAAAATGTCTTGATTTATACATAAGAACTCAAAGCATTTTTTATGAAGACATTCTTTGTAACATTGACTGTCATTCCTCTAGCCCAACCATGATGTGCCACATGGATTTCATCGTGGAACCAGTGAAGAAGTTGCGTGTATAGGGAGTGATTAAACACAATATTTATTATTTCAGACTATTTACCTTCCTATGCCATGCAACTATTGAGTTATTATATTATTTGCAAAGTATGCATGCATAATCTCCTCTTTAACGAAAATGGACCACCCTAACTTTGGAAATATTTTTGCTAGAGAAGTAGATAAATTCTAAACTGTTATTGAGTCTACAACAAAGAAAGGTCTTCAGACAAAATCTCAAGCATATTGTTTTTGAAGAAAGCTTCTAAGATCCCAAAGAGAAAATCTCCACCTCAACCCTAAGGCATAAAACATTCATTTTTTTAGAAAAAGAATTGATTAGAAATTTTATGGGACAACTAGTCTATCTACAAGCATCTAGAATAATTATGGTACCCTCTTATGAAGGGTCTAATCAATTTATTCATGTGTGGAAGATAAGACATAACCTTCCTCTTTCAACTAAAGAAGATCGAGATCTCATTTTCCAAAGTGATCCTTATTTTATGGAAACAAAGGGCATTTACTTGAATAGATGGACAATTGATTGTAACCCAAAGGAAGACATCTCCAAAGTCAAGTTTTAGTATGTCTACTCCCACATCTTCCACTAATATTTTGGCATGATTAGATCTCCTAATTCAATAACAACATTGGAAATTTCTTAGAAAGTGTAGGGTTGAAGGCTTCTCATTACTCCTATTAAAAAATATGCACTAAAGTGGACCTATGAAAAGGGTTTATAAGGGCACTCTAGGTGAACTTGGATGTCTAGTGCCAACAAAAACCTTGAT